>CAHIKZ030005597.1:1405000-1460000 GCA_903632075.3 Acanthosepion pharaonis | reverse complement strand
TTTTATTTTTTCTTTTTATTTTTTTCTTTTTTTTTTTCTTTTTATTTTTTTCTTTTTTTTTTTTCTTTTTTATTTTTCTTTTTTTTTTTTTTTTTTTTTTTTTTTTTTTTTCTTTTTTTTTTTTTTTTTTTCTTTTTTTTTTTCTTTTTTTTTCTTTTTTTTTCTTTTTTTTTCTTTTTTTTCTTTTTTTTTTTTTTTTTTTTCTTTTTTTTTCTTTTTTTTTTTTTTTTTTTTTTTTTTTTTCTTTTTTTTCTTTTTTTTTTTTTTTTTTTTTTTCTCTTTTTTTTGTTCTCTTTTTTTTTTTTTTTTTCTTTTTTTTTTCTCTTTTTTGTTCTTTTTTGTTCTTTTTTCTCTTTTTTGTTTTTCTTTTTTTTTTTTTTTTTCTTTCTATCTCTTTTCTTTCCTTTCCTCTCTCCAAGAGGCTGAAATCACATTTACATCAGTAGCAGATTTGCCTAGAATTTAGTCAAATCTAAGTGCAATTATAAACAATTTTGTATTACTCTGATGAAAGATTTTCCATCATTAAATGAAAATTTTTAGTTAATTTAAATTTATAGCATTATTATTCAATTATCAAATTATTTTTCTTAGGTCATGTTGGGGGGTCATAGGAAGTTTTTTTTTTGTTTTTTTTTTAGATTTTAGTCATCAAACAATGATTCCATTTTGAATTCTATTAGTTCTTCATTATCTTGAATTTATTGGAACCACTGACCAAACAATGTGTGTTGCATGACAGGAAAAAAAAAACTAAAGGTGAAAGTTCTGGAAAAGACACTGCATTTGCTAGTTTGTAGTGTCACATTTTCAATAAGAGGATTTGTCATAAAATAAAATCAGCAGTCAAATTCATTAGGCAAAATAATGTTCGTACTCTACAAGTATGTCATTCAATTGTGTCATATTTTTTCACTGTAATGGTTTATCTCCAGGTGGTAGCAATTCGTAATAACGACTTCTGTTTGAATCCAATTGAACACAGATTTTTTTTTTTCCCTTAGAAGATTCCATTCAGGTTTATATATTGAAGCCTGTCTTTGATGTAGCAATGATTTTTCGTGTTTTCTGGATTCTTTTAATAAATTGAAAAATTCTCTACCATTTATCCAAATATTATTAAACATTAGATTTTTGTTCTTAATTCATTATGGGTCAGTCTGAGTCCTGTAACTTACCAGGGTGGTAGGACTACCACATGCACTCCACTATATAGGTTACCTTACTTTGCTTTCAGGTAGCAGCCAATTAAGGTGATAATGGCACCACATGTACCGAAGCCATAGCTGCATCTTAAGCAAGAAAGCCTGATAGAATCCATCCCTCTTTAGGCTTGTCTTGGTTCCCGCCTCAAGGCAAGATTAGCCCAGTATGCCCTGCTATTTAACTTGCAGCTGGAAGATGAATTTTTGCTTTTTCCATGGTAATTAATGTGAAATGGATGAAAGCAAATTGACTTGCCCCATCATTCTCTACCTTTTACAAGAGTCAGATCAGGCCAAAAAATGAGAGCATTTTTTCCATATCTGGACTGGAAATGCTCAATCGTAATTTTTGCGGCCTTACCAGATCAAAAGCTTTTATACAGCCTTGTGGGTAATGAAATATGTTCTACTCTACAACCCTTTTCACATTCCCACAGACCAGGTATTGCCATCCTCTTGCTAAGCTATCGTTATTTTCATTGCAAATTTTGACATTAGATTCACCAATTCAGACCTTCACAGCTAGGACCTTCCATTCCGTTGGTTAAATTACACTCACCTTCTTCTGTGGACTTTTTGAACAGTAGAGGATGCTATGTCGTTTATGATATTCAAGTCTTGTTATCTATCTATTCTCAATGTGCACTGGAAAAGAAATCGTTGAAAAAAATCAGAATTTTATCTAAGAAAAGGACACAACTTGAATGATTAATATTCTTTTCGCTTTTTAGGCACAGATTATATGTGGCATGGCCATCGAAAGAAATATGAAGCAGTCCATCTTGATGGAGAAAAATTTAACGACGTTTTCTTTTATCTTTTTAATTTCTTTATCAGGAGTGTGGTAAAATTATTTTTCACCAAAATGGAATATTTTCTCAAAAATTTTATTGGTCCTGGAGAGGGGATGTGTCTGAGATTTGAGATTTTTGGTTCCAGTTTGAGAATAACTGTGTAGGACCTCCACTGACATGTCTATAAATGTAGGTTTGTTTGTTGAGTTAAATATTTTAGTTAAATTTATGGCTAGCCCGGATTATTTAATGAAATCTAAATATTTCCATGCAAGGGACCTCAAGAACCTAATGTTATTGCTCTGAGCTATTCTCTTATATATATATATATTATATTATATTATATATATATATATTTATTTTTATTAAAAATTATAAATCTATATATGATATATATTATATATATATATATATATATATATATATATATATATATATATATTTCGTTATTTTTTTATTATTATTATATATAGATTCTATATACTATTAGCTTTTTATTAAATGGCCATCATATATATAAGAAATATTTCTGCTGCCATATAGCAGTAAACCACAGAAATGAATGTTCGATGAAAAATAAACTATATATATATATATGTTTTATATGATGTAATGTTGTATATATTTATCTTTTTAACATGATATATTTTAATATATATATATGTATTGGTCAAATATATGCCTTTTATAGTAGTATATATATATATATATAGAGCTTATATATATTATATATATATTATATTATATATATATATATATATATATATTTATATTATATCATATATATATATATGTTTCAGTGCTCTAAAAGTTATTTGTCTCTTAGTGAGCGAGCAGCATGTAAATTGCATAAATGTAAGGCCCACACCTCCGTACATGTTCGTCTTTGTGGGGTGAGAATGGGCAGGTTTTGATTTGTTGAGTTATATATTAGTACTATCTATATTAAATTTATGGTTTAGCCTGGATGGATATTGTGCTTTTGACGCTGTATCCACTTATTTTCATGGGACCTCAAAATTTTCTAATGTTATCTGCTCTGAACTTTCTATTCTCTTTATATATATATATATATTATATTATATTATATATATATATATATATATATATTATATATAATAATGATAATATACATATATATATATATATACATATATGATATAATATATATATACATTATAATATATATATATATATAATATATATATATATATATATATATATTACATTATATATACATAATATATCATTTCACAGACTCTAAAATCTTCTAATATCTGTTCTGAATCCTATATATATATATATATATATATATATATATGATATATATATATATATACATATGATAATATATATATATATATATGATATATTATATATATATACATGATATATTTTATATATATATATATATATATATATATATATATATATATATATATATATATATATATATATATATATATATATATATATATATATATATATATATATATATATATATACATTATATTATATATATATATATACATATTATATATATATATATATATATATAATATATATATATATATATATGATATATATATATGATATATATATATATGATATTATATATATATATATATATATGATATTATATTATATTATATATATATATATATATATATGATATTATATTATATTATATATATATATATATATATATATATATTATATTATATTATATATATATATATATATGATATTATATTATATTATAATATATTATATTATATATATATATATAAAATTGATTGCTGCATTTAACTGAATTCATGTTAAAGCTTACCTTTTAAAAGTTCAACAATAATTCTTCTGCTGCCACTTATTTTAAAGACAATTTGATGTATATAGATCCTTATTTCCATACAATTATTTTTATTTCATGGCTGACAGAACAGGACAATTTATAAGATAAAATTAATATAAAGATGGGAAAATAGAATTAGTTATACATTCAACATTTGATGAGTTAGCAAAACATAATAGCTAATTAAGTAAAACCTATATTATGGAATCTATGAATAAATGCAAATTTGGAGCTTAATTCTCCCACAAATTCTGAGATTAAAAATCCCCAGCTTTACTTCATAATAATTTGTATTTACTCAACCCCCAGACAAGGTCAGGTTGTGACATAAGGTTGGTTTAATGTGGGGAGCCAGAGCACATCCACCTTGGGCAGATGTTCCCCAAGGATGTGCACATCCCAGGATAATTTTCTTCAGTTGCAACTGTCCTTTGACAGATGCCACTGGGAAATGTTAAATGTTACAAATTACTAGAGAGTAATTTACACATGGTATGTACTCTGTCTGCCAACTAAGACAAAATGTGCTGGTTCAAGCTAGTCATAGCCGTAATACTACCAGCACAGGGACGAATCCCTGTGCCTGGTAAGTATCAATGTGTTACAAACTACTAGAGAGAACAGTTTATACATGAGGTACTCCCCACTAAAATGAGTTGTGACACAAGGTCAGTTTTTAAGATGGGGACCTGAGCACTTACACCTGGGCTAAGAACAAAAATTGCCCATAGACCCTGCATGCACTGATCCCTTTCTCTGGTGCAATGAGAGGGTGCAGCTGTTCCCCAGGAGCTGGGCACCTCTCAGTATAATTTTCCTCAGTTGCAACTATTCTTTGATTGAGTTGCCCCTGAGCAAACTCTGTCCAAAAACAGAGATGCAACTGAGAGATGATAAATAGATGTTACAAACTATGGAGATTTACTTGACCCCTCCACCCCACTGAGTCAGGTAATTTTAGGCAATATCACTCTTCAGGTTTAACTATTTTGCATATTGATTTTTTTTAAGTATATTTCATTAACTGTCCTTTTATCTGAGGATTTTGATTTTTGTATCAAAAATAGCTCTATTTAGGAATATCATGTTATACAGTGCAGAAAAGTGTTTGAAATTTGCATTTAATTTGGCCTTCAACATGACATCTATTTGTAAAATTTTTTTAACTAACAAAAAAAACAAAACAAAAAAAAAAAAAAAGCCAATTTATGAATTAAATATTTTTGAATCAAAGATTTCAAGTAGTGAGTATACCTTACTTTGTTAAGCAGGTGAAGCCTGCTAGTTAAGTATAAAAATAGGATTTCAAGATGCTCTTCATTTTTTAATTCTGTTTTGATATATAACATTACTCATTTGTGGTGTTGCAGATTCAAGAATAAGAAAAATTTTAAAGGTTGTATTGCATATTTAAGTCATAAACTTTTTTTTGTAATTCTAATTTCAAGTTCAAAATTACAAATACAGCCAAATTCATTTTTGAAATTTTATTTACTTTCAAGTATAGAGAAAAATGATTACAAATGTAATATTATTTATTTATAATAGCTTAAGATTATAAACATAAATTTGAAACTCAGATTACACCTGAAGTGAAAGTTACTGATTTTTGTTTCCTATGAAAAACATGCTGAATCTAGTTTTTTATCTGCCAACACCTTACAAAATGCATGGATAGCCAATGAAATTTCTTTTGTTTTGCAATTTACGCTAGGAAATTAAAACAAACAGTAAATAATTTCATACATTTGGACTGTATAAAAAAAAAAAGACTTTTGGATAACTCCCAAGTTTACAATGAAAAGGTCTTAAAGGAAAAAAAAAAAAAAAAAAATTGCAGCACTAAGCTTTTAAAAGGTACATTTGATACTTAAAATGACTAATATTGAAATATTTGAGATATATGAAAGAGAGATAATAGCCAACATATCTTTCAATGAAAAGATTTCTAAAAAAAAAAAAAAAAAAGTCTCCCAATAGCTTAAATATCTATGTTGATATCGTAAAAGCATTTTAAAAAAAACATCCAGTTGGTAGTCCTGCAAATATGTACATTCCACTAAAATTCAATAGTCTATAATTTGTACAAAAGATAGATTAAATATAAAAAGCTTCTGTATATCATGCTGTTTTACTGTGTAGAACCTTGTATACCTAATTTTGATAAAACACACAACATTGAGACAATTACTTACATAAAAGATAAATATTAAAATTAACTAAGAGTTCAGATGAAGGAAATCAGATATCAAGATTATAAAATGATACTTAGAAGATCACAGGTATGATGTACTTTGAAATAAATGTTTATTTCAGAGGAAAAAAATAAGAGAAATCATTGCTGTTTATCAGTCTAGACATTAGAAATGCCTAGTTTGTACTAAATTTAGTGCATTTTTTTTTTAAAATAATTGTTACAGTTTCATAGCAATATTATTGGTTGAACTTCTTAATTTGTTAAACATTGACAAAAAAAAAAAAAAAAAAAAAAACCCAAAACAAACCAAACCTCTAAAATTATCCTTTATGTAAAAAAGACAATTCCAAAGTGAAAAGGTCTGTTGAGACATCAATGAAACACAGGCAGGATTTCATGGTTTATTCATTATTATGTGTTGTGTATATCAACACAAACAATTTTGTTGACAGAAATACAATATGAACAACATGTAAAAATATCAATCATCTGTAGTATTTGATTGAAAAACATTCATAGAAATTTCACCCCACCCCATTACTTTTTTTGCAAATTTTGATAGCTTTTTTTGTTATTTTTAAAATTTTTTTTTATATATATTTTTTATGAAGATGAATACCCCACACCACAATCTGTATTGCCATCAACCATGTGCTGGATACACTAGTCAGTTGGACTGCACATACAAAGACCATTGGCCAACTAGCTGGAAATGCAAGTTACTTTGTGCTCATTGATATTAGAGAGAGAGAGAGAGAGAGAGAGAAAGAGGATTCCTTTGTTAATGAACAAATGCTAACTTAATTATGCAATCATCATTTATGTATAGGCCACTCCACTTATCCAGCACTCATAATTGAGGTAATCTGTACAATATTAGAGTTTGTTACAACACTGAGGAGGAAAACGTGCCCCTGAGTAAGTACAAAATAAATAATATATAAATAATTGCATAAGGTTTTAATGAAATTACAGATTTTTGGTATCTTGCTGAGCTCATTTCTAGATGTTTTTTTTTCCTCTAATGACATACATAAATGTATATTATAGATATTTTATATATATATATATATATATATATATATATATATATACACACACACACACACAACACACACACACACACAACTATCTCCAATTACACATTCATGCACACATACCTTTTATATCCCAGTACACACATGCATGTAGTGTCAAATGTCCACTGTGTGCAGTTTAATCAGGTATAAATTTTGGAAACAAAATGTTTAACACAAAATATTTTAGCTGAAGATATGAATAAAAAATTCAGGAAGTTGATTTTATGAAATCAAAAGTATTTTTTCTTCAATGAGCTACAGTAACTGCAGAAGTTTCTCTAAAATAAATAAATGGAACAAAAGTGTAAAAGAAAAAAGAAAAGAAAGAAAAAATTGGAAAAAGATTGACTGAAATATCAACAGAAGTTAAGTGGTGAGTGAAGTGCTAGTAAAACTATCTAAATGATGCGAAGGGGAGTATTGTTGGCTAGTGTGAAGCTAAGATTATTCTCGTCCCCCGCTGCAGGCATTTGGGCAGGTACCACTGAGCTGACTGGCTGCTTCCCAGACATGGGACCGAATCAATGGAGGTGGCGGTTGTTGCAGAATTGTCTTAGGTTGAGGAAGCAACCTACAACACAGAAACACAAGCAATAAGTTAAGACTGTCAGTCCCAAAATAATGACACATATGGACACAAACACAATGGTAAATGAAACCAGGAAGGTTTCAGTTGCCATAAATGAATACATAACATAAGATCTTTTGATGTAAAATTTAGCATTAACCCCACCTCCCACCACCACCACATAAAAAGAAAAGTAAAAAAAAAAAAAAAAAAAAAAAAAACTTAGGTCACTTTCTAGCAATACTTGATATTTGTTTGCTCCTGCATATCCATTTCAAGGCATTTTAAATATAATTGTATGGTTCAATGTTGAATTTTTATAACTAATCTGCTTACATTCCCAAATTTTTAATTTACATTTTTCCAGAGGAATTTCTAATAAGGAAATATTTCTATCTTCCAACTACCGAGAAAGAAAACTACAAAGATATAATTTCACTTGGATAGCAGATTAGTGTTATATTAGCAGTATGTTTTGTGCTTGAGTATAATAAACCAAACACATCATGACCACGGAGAAAAAAGTTTTAAAGAATTTGTTTACAAATGGATTATATTCTTTTGAATAATTTAATCCATTAATCAACAATGTGAAAGATTGCGGAAAAACATGTTTTATACTTTCTAATGATCTTTATTGAGTTTTACATTGACACAGACAACACTGAGATCCACAGCCCAACAAGGCAGACTTAACAATAAGGGTGAGAAAATCAGTTTGAAATGCACCTGTACCTAGGATGTTGAGATGATTGAGAATTGTTTCCCTTGGTGATAGGCACTTGCGGCTGCTTGAGCAAGGGAGGGGGGGCCGGTGTACTAGCAGCAGTAGCAGCTGCTGGGGTAACATTCCCACTACCAGAAGCTGGCAGAGTAGATGTTGGCTCTTGCTTTATAGGTGGTGGTGAGGAAGATGCTGCTACTCCCTCAGTAGACTTGCTTTCAACATCCATCTGGAAAAAAACAAAAAGAAAAAAAAAAAAAAAAAAAAAAAAAAAAGAAAAAAAAAAAAAAAAAAAAAAAAAAAAAAAGAAAAAAAAAAACAAAACATAATTTAATTGAGTTCCCTGAAAGTTAAGAAATAAGCTTGTTTTTCTGACAAAAAACAAAATTACCTTTCAGCTAAAATATCAAGTTAGAACTATTCAAAAGCAAGATATTCAATTATTTCAGTAGATATGTACAGGTTAAAAGACGATGGACGTTCGCTACAGTGTGCGTGTCATGGCGGACCTTAGCCGTGAAGGTTAGGACTGGGGGAACTAAGGAGTATAATTCATCTGAACATTCTCCATGGAAATAGCGATAGAACAGCTCGAGGTTTGAGAAGTCTCGTCTGTGAAAAGAAAATGGTTGCAGAGTGGGAAATAATTCATCGCCCACAAGGAAGCGGAGGCGCTTTTGGACTGGGCAGCTCCCGTCAGACCAAGCGCGTGCTCTATTTTCGGTCCTGATCTGACTCTTGTAAAGGTAAGAAGATAACAGGAGGTCAAATTACTTACTGGAGTGGTATAAGCCCGGCCGATCCATTTTACGCATCTTTAGCGATGGATCGGCTCATCTGGAAAGTTCCATTGAGTTTGGATTGATTTATGTCCCCAATCGTGGAAATATCCATGCATCACGATTGGTGGCTCTGTATCCGATCGGTGATGTGGTTGGAAGTCACTAATTTGGTCTTTCAGGCATTGTTGGTCTTAACTGACAGTTCTTCCCACTGAGCTACTAGAGAAGATCAGCTGTAGGTTCTAGTCTCAGCGGTTTTGAAGTGCGTCCATATACCGTTGTATATGTTGAGCAACAGTAGGTAGCGTTTTTAAAGAAGTGTAACAGTAAGAGATGAATCAGTATCGCCCATCATGAAGATTTGAAAAATAAACAACAAAAGATTATTGTTTAGGTTGACGGACGCATGTCTTAATTAGTTTTTTTTTGTTTGCTTTTTTTAATTTTTCAGAACTTTTTCCCATTTAAGCTCAAAGCAAAAATTGTTTCAAAATTATGAATCTATCGATTTTCTTTTTTTATTATAAACAATTGTGTCTTGCAAATGGAATTTTTAAAAAGCTGAATGTAAAAATAAAAGAAAAAATTTTAAAAATAAAAAACAAATAACAAAAAAAATTTAAGTTTGTTGAAATTACTTTTAAAAATCAGAAAATCCGTCATATATAAAAAACATTTTTATACACAAACAAATTAAAGCACTTTTAATAATCTTTATATTTAATCAAATTTCATTTTTAAATTGATTTCGTGCAAAGCTCTAAAAATTTTTAAATATCAGAACAAATGTTTAATTTTAAAGTCCTTTGAATTTTTTAATTTTTTTGAAAATGTAAAAACCTATTGAAATATAAACGTACTGAACACACTTTGTATTTTCATCCAAATTGGGTTTTATAATAAAAACAATTTTTGTTAGAAAATACTTGTTGGAAAATGTAAAATTTCAAATCTTATGGATTTTTTAATATATCCTGTAAAAGACATTATTAAAAATATAAACTTGTTTATTTTCTTAAAGGAATATCTTTTGCCCAAAGATAGTAAGAAAATTTTTGGGAGAAAATTTCTTTTAGTCATGTTAAATTATGTGAGTTTCTCACTAAGATTTTACAGTTATTAATGAAAAATTTAAATCCCTTGAATATTTTTCGAGGAATTCCATTCCCCAATATAAATATCGTTTATTGTCTTTATAAATTTGAAGATACAAAATAGGGCCATTCCTCCATTTTATGGTTAAATAGAACCCCGAGGATCAATGTTTGCGTTGGAAATGTTGATTAATCTAATTCAAAAACGGTATTCAAAACCTTATTTAAATTGTAGAAACCACAATTTATTGCATCTTTTTATTTCTTTTATTTCTTCCGAAGTTGCTTGTTTTTGTTTTATAAACACTAAAAGCTTTTTTGTCATAACAATAAAACAAGTATCGGTTAAAATTATTTTAAATTGTTGGCCCTGCTTAAATTTAAAAATCGGCAAAGTTTATTTTTACCATTTTAAATTATATAGCTACTCTCAGACCAAATAAAAAACTAAAGCAAATAAGATTTTGACAATCTCTTAAAAAAAAAAAAAAAAAATCTTAACCTTGAATCGGGTAAAGGCAAAAGTCCTGTTTTTACAAAAAATGATTTTTGTTGGAAACTTCATAATTAAAATATTTCTTTACTGAATTTCATTTTGTCTTCCTAGAAGAAAATTCCTTAGAACACATTTCTTGATATTTGTGCGGGGACGGATTGGACGGACATTTGAATCATATACCTTACGCGTCCTCTCCCAGCCCATTCTCTTGGCAAAAGAACACATACAAATAATTTGGTGAAATTTCCAATTATTCCAGTGGACAAAACTATTCATACAAATTAGGTGCCCAATACGAATTTTAATATTCACTTTTTTTTAGTTAATTCTATCTTTAAACTCTTTAAAACTAGATCATTCATCAATAGAAAAAAACCCTGTTATTCAAACTATTTTCAATACATTTATTAATTTATTGACTTTCTATTTCAGTGCCAGATTTAAAAAATTCATAATAAAAGCAGAACAAATATATATATTTTTTTTTTTTTTTTTTTTTATATATATATATCTGATTTATTTTAAACAGTTTATAAAAAAACAGTGCCTTGGCAATATATATATATATAAACCATATATATATATATATTTATTTAATGCGTATATATGTTTATTTTTGATATATATAATTTATAGAATTGTTTTCATTTTGGTTAACTATTTTGATAAAATATATATTTTTATTTTTTTTTTTTTTTTTTTTTTATATATATATATATATATATATTTATTTTGGTCCAGATATATTGATATTTATTAGTTTTTGATATATATATATATATATCCATAAATATATATATATATATATATTTATTTATTTTGATATATATATTTGTTATTTTGGTATGTATATATATATATATTTGATTTGACGATATATTTGTTACAGTATATATTAACTTATATTTATTTATTTTGAATATAATTTATTTTTATATATAAATATATATATATATATTTAATTAATGTATATATTTTATTATTTTGATATATATAGACAAAATATATATATTTATTTGATATATATATTTGTTACTTTAGTAAATATATATATATATATTTGAAGACCTATAGCCCATTGTTTGATATATAAATATATATATATATATATAATAGAATTGATATATATATTTGTTATTTGAGCTATATATATATATATATATATATTATTGTTTTAATATATATATTTATATATTTTGATTTTATAATATATATATATTTAGTTAGTTTGATATATATATATTTTTTTGATATTTCAACACACATTATTTATTTGTTATTTTTTTATAGAAAATATACATATACCTTATAAATTTATTTAAAATATATTTTGTTATTTTTTGGATATATATATATATATATTTATTTTAATCTATATATATTTTAATTATTTGATATATATATATATATATATTTTTATTTTGGAATATATACAATTTTGATATATATATATATATATATATATATTTGTTATTTTTTTATATATAATGATTTGCTTCCTATATATATATATATATATATATTTATTAGTTTTTATATAATTTATTTATTTTTGCTTGATATATATATATTTGTTGTTTTGATTATTCATTTTGTTAGAAATATATATAGATATTTGTTATTTTGATATATATATTTTGTTATTTTGATATATATATATATAACTATATTTATTTTGATGTATATATTTATTTTTAAATATATATATATATATATTTGGTTAGTTTTAATGATATATTTAAATTTTGATGTATATATATATATTTTATTTTAGATATATATATTTGATTACCTTCCAGATATATATATATATATTATATATATATATTTATATATATATATATTTGTTATTTTGAAATATATATATATATATTTGAGGAAAAATTATTTTATAAATATATATATATATTTGCCTTAAATTTACATAAATAAAAAAAGAATCCATATATATTTCAATTATTTTTGAGCTGATATATATATATAAAGATTGTTTTTTTATTTCCTAAATGGATATTCAGGGTAACTAGTTATTTACACGGAACAATATTTATAAAACCAAAACTATAAAATTATAAAACCCACGACCAAAGAAGAAAAACTAATGAAAAAAAAACGAATATTTTCCAATAACCATATATATGTATATTTGTTATTTTTTTACATATATATATATATATATTTTAAATTATTTTGATATATATATATATATAAAATAAGACTTATTTTCGTTTTATATATATATATATATTTGATATTGGATTTATTTTGGAATATATATATATATATATATATATATTTATTATTTATTATATATATATATATATGTATGTGTTTTTGGGCTATTTGTGTATATATATATATGTTGTTATGTTTAACGTTTACATATTGGAAAAAATTTCATATTTTTATATTTTTGTTAAATTCACAGGACTATATAAATTATACTGTGGTGGTTCTAATTTGCCCGGGGAAAAAACAATTGTTTTTTAACAAATCAATTTAAAAACACGATTAAGACACATCAGAAATGAAAGGGGAAACTCAAAATTGTAAACAAAAAGAGCATATATGATGAAAAACGCCCAAACTTAAAGCAAAATTTTGTCGTCTAGTTTGTTATGCATATTATTAAAGGTCAAAGCATTTTGGGGTTTTTTTTTTTTTACATTTTTCCTAGCACGTCTACTTTGCCCCAATTTTCGTTTTTTTCAAAAAAAGGACAGATAATCAATATTTTTTCAATATTTTTTTGATTTTGATAAAAGATTAAATCTTACTTTGATATTCTTTTAAAATCAATTATCATTTTTTCAAAAGCTTATTTTAATAAAAACAGAAATTATACTGTTTATTTGAAATATTTTGAACCAAACTTAACTTAGCTTCGCGAAAAATGTAATTTGAAAATAAAACAAACGGTCATAACCTTTTAAATCGCTTGACGATTTAGAAAAGGCATTCATGACGTTTAGATAACTTAGGAGGATAATTCTTTCTGAGGATGGAAGGTAAAATTATTTAAGTGAACAAATTATTTCTCGTTACTTTTAAAAACTTTCCAACAAAATTTTTATTTTATTTTTTTTGTACTTAGCTTTCATTTTTACGTTTATGATGCTTTATGACAATATAAAAAGAAATAAAAATAAGACTTAAAGAAATTAAATTTCATAGAAAAGCTAAACTGATATGAGTTGTCCCCTTCTATAATTTTATGTACATTTACCCACATTTACTGTGTTATTTGATTCATTTTATTATTAATTTTGATATTTCATTTATGGAAAAATGTCATAACTTAAGTTAATATAAAATAAAGATCATATAAATTAAAGTTTAGCAGTAATTCTAAATTTCATAGATGATACTGTTACTTATAAGTACCCTTCTCAATTGAAATTGAAAGCTCAAATTAACTTCTCATACGTGTTTAAAAGTAAAGGGCTTAACAGCAGAGAACTCAAATAATGCAACTAATTGTATTCTAGTTTGTCTTCGTACTTGATAATTACTGTCATTCTAAAAACACAAAATTACATTTCTTAATTACATGGCTAAATCTGATTGGTCCAAATTATACAATTTTTCAAAAGCCCTTTGAATGACAATCTCACACGACATTTTGAAAGGGTTGTTGTTTTAACTTTAAAATATTTTAAAATTCATTTTTTTTAAAAAATCTTTTTAAAATTAAAGGAATAAAATAATTATATTAAAATTCAATTTTCATTGAAAAAATTTTGCTTTCAAAAATGTGTCATATTTATAAAACAAATTAAAACAAAATAAAAGCATTTGAAACTAAATAATATATTTGTTTTATTGGAGTTTTGTATGTTACAATTCAGCTGATTTTTCAGGTACGTTAGTAAATAAAAAAAAAAAAAACATGATTTGCATTCTTCAAAGCCTTTTTGCTTTTCAACATGCTAATCAATAAAACCGATGGTCTCGAATTTTCAGAGGTTTTCATAAATTATATGGGGTGATAATAAATATAAAAAAATTCTTTACCATGACTTTAAAAAACATTATAATATATTTCGATCATCTGTGAATAGTTTAGAAATTTCATTAACATCTGTAATTATTTTGTTTTGCAAGTTATACATTCAGAATGCTTTAAAAAATTCCATTTACAAGACAATTGTTTATAATAAATTCTAATTCTATTCAATCAGTGGACTCATCATAACGATTGAAAACAATGTTTTGTTTGAGTTTGGGTTTGACCAATTCAAAAAAAAAAAAGAAACTAAGACATGCGTGTCCGTCAACCTAAACAATAATCTAACGATCTCTACTGATTGCAATAATCGAAAAATCGGATAATTCTTTATCTTTAGGGAAAGATAATTCCACGTACTTTAGGGCCGTTTTAGAATTCCCTTTACAATTTGTTATAAGGCAGATCAATAAGGCATTGGTTCTATTTGAAATTATTCAATATTTAAAAGAAAGTATTAAGAAATAATTTAAAATGCCGACGTAAGAAATCTGATAGACAAAAACAACAATATTTCAAGATGATAATTATTAAGGAAAAGAACACAGTACTTGTAATAAATTAATAAACCCAAATAAAGTTAATATTTTTTATATTAGAAACAACGAGTAAAAAATATATTCCAATCAGAATTTAATTATGAATCACCACAAGCAAAATATGCAATTTTTTTTTACTGTATTCAATAAGTAAAAAATCATGAATTGTAAAAGATTACAAAGAAAGGCTACCTACATTTTTCAAACCAATTTCAACAAAACTTCACTTTTTTTTGGCAGGTGTGTTCTTATTGTCTTGCACATTTTTTCTTTTTTTACATTCAGAATGCTTTAAAAATTCTATTTACAAGACAATTGTTTATAATAAAATTCTATTCATCATTCGATAGACTCATAACGATTATAAACAATGTTTTTTAGTTTGAGTTTGGTTTGACCAATTCGTAAAAAACAAAACAAAAAAAACTAATTAAGACATGCGTGTACGTCAACCTTAAACAATAATCTTTGTCAATTTTATTTTTCAGTCTTTATGATGGTTGATACTTGATCTATCTCTTACTGTTACATCCCCGGGCAATGCCGGGCTCTACTGCTAGTATTGAATAAGCTGTTAGCATCTTTCTATCAAAAGTGGGATACTTTGCCTGAATTAAGTTTATTTGAAAAAGAAACCAATAGGAATGTGTATGTCATTATTGAATGTAAGGCTGCACCAAAGTCACAATTATTTTCAAGGAACAATTCATAATCAGTAACTTTAGATTGTGGGTGAACTAGGGTACACTTACATTACAATGTTAAATGTTTGTTTTCTTTACAGTTATAAAATATTAGCATACCCCAGAATCTATGTAATTTCTTTCAATCTTTTGTGTATGAAAATAATTTAAATCCATTATCCTTTTTAATCACAGGGTAAAAGTTTTTCTGCCTTCAGATTATAATGCCAAAAGTTTAAATTTGAAACATTAAACATATTTTCTGACAAACACCTAAACATTTGTATTTTTGCCATCACTGGGTACAAGGATATTTTTAAATACCCAAATACACATGCAAATAACAGAGGAAATATACATACAATATATAAAGGAATAAATATAATAATACTAACTGTGGAAAAAGTATTCTAAAACCTGACGTTATGTCAGTAAGAGAAAGAGGAATAAATGAACTGGATTCAATGAGATTGTAAGAAGAATACTGAAAACCCTGGAAATATTGGAACTGATAAAATTACTGAAGTGATAAACAAAATATGACAGTGGTGAAGGAATTTAGTAACTCAATCTTCATATTGCTATCAAAGAAACCAGATGTTAATGATTACAAACTTCACCAAATAATAAAGTTGATGAGTTATATAACTATAGAAATAATTATAATTCTAAAGAATAGAGAAATATCCAAAGTTGTCTTCAGAAGAATGCAAGAAGAAGGCTTTCAGAAATTGTGCAAAGTATTAAAGAATCAGGAAGTATTCTTTTAAAGCAAACAAATGATTTCTGAATTATTATATCATAAATAATCTCCTATTATTAGTGAATACTGGACAATTTCATTACAGATAAATAAACTCTTACTAAAATCAAATTCAGGCAGATGAATACATATTGGGGATACATAGTAAAGAAAGAAGGCTTAGAGAATTTAACACTCACAGAATATAATGAAGACAAGAGAAATTTGAAAAGAGAATAAACAAATTAGCAATTTATTGTAAATGAGTATCAGAAAAAATAGCAAAAGAAACAAAAAAGGGTTATAATGAAAGAAGAATTCTAGCATCAAAATGTAGGAAGCTGTGGAGAGACATGTTATAACTAATACAGTCTACCAAATTTGTTCTTTTGCACCAATAGAAACAGAGGTTAGTGGTTGAGTACTAGTTAATATTTATCAGTTACTTTGCTTCTTGAACAATCTACACCAAAATATACATGACTGTCTTGTCAATCTCACATGACAATACTGAATTAAGGTCTTTCTTCTTTACAATATGACTTGAATTGTTCTTGATGTTGGTGCTGTGTATTTTACTAATATTTTTGTGAATATGATTGTATTTGTAATTTCTTTACAGCAAAAGTTGAAGAATTTCTATTTAATAAAACACTAATTTATCTGTTAATTTACCTGAGTAAGATTCAAGATTTTATTTTTTCATAAACTGATGAAAGAGCCACTTATACTTTTGAAAATCTAGGAATAATATTTGTAGCAACTTTAGCAGGTAAGTCTGCAATAATGAAGAAAAAGGTTGTTGTTGAAGCAACAATTACTATGTGGTGAAATTGTGCCAACTAGTATTGAAAACCAGCCATTAATTGCTGTGTCTCCATAAACCCTGGTGTGTTAATTGTAGCCTGTTGCACTGGAACATGAACTGATGTATATTCATTCATTTTTATATAATTATCAAATTTTTAATGAAAAAATTCAGGATTTCATTATTCAAAGCCCTTGTTATTAAAAGTGTTTCTGAGTAGTTTATGTACCAACTTTTTAAACAAATTTCTTTTAAACAGAAACGATGCTTTTAAAGTGTTTTTTATGGGTCACCATTTTATAATAGCATTGTCAAATCTAAATTCATAAAGTAAACATCAAATAATTGTGGTAAAATTAAAAACTGCAGTTTGTTTTAAATTTTTGCAACAAAGTTTTCATATATACAAGTGTGCAAAAGATTATTTTCTTATAGATTTGAAATTTTCATAGAAAGGAACATATGCCTGATGCAGTTTATATATTCATATACAGATTCATGTGTACCAAATTTTGCATCAATACATTTAGTTGTTTGTAAGATGTGGTTGTTTTTCTTAAGGTCTTCACTGTGTCTTCAAATGCCTTAAGCACCCTGAATACATATATGTGTATTCATAAACACTGAAAACACACATTAACTTCCTTTTCTCGTATAAACTCTGAACAATGACATTTACTAAAATCTATGAATATGTTCTACATCAGGCATATATTATTACATTAAGTAAACATGTAATCCAAACACTACTGCATACTAATGGTTGGATTACATGTTTATTTGATATAATTGCCTTCAGCTACAATGATGGCTTCAATGTGGGACCAGAATCATTGAAATGCACACATCACATGGTCTGTATTGAGATTGGACATTACTTGGATAATGGTGGCCTTCAAAGAATCAGTTGTATTTTAGGAATGTTGATTAATCTTTTGTTCAGTAACACCCCACATATAATAGTCAAGGGGATTTAGATCTGGCAAGTTAGGTGACCACATGTTTGGTGTAATGTTGTCATGCAAATTGGCTACCATTTAGTCATAAATTTGTGAATGGGTGTACAGTCCTGCTGAAACACATACAGTCTTCTATTCTCTTGTCATTTCTCTGGTTCATCTTTCAATCATAGTTGAAATTATTTTCATCTGTCAGATTCTTCTGGATGTTTCAACTTGTTCAGTAATCATTTTGCTCAGGTCAACCATTGTTCTTGTGCATGTCTAGAGGCATGAACTTCACTTTCCTCACCACATATGACTTTTGTATTGAATACCTTCATGCACCACATTGCCAATCCCTTGGTTACTTGGAGATCTTTGGCATGAATGTGTCGGAGTTAACTCCTCCTTCAGTTTGTAACCCTTTCACCAGGGGTCGCTCTTCGCTGCTATAAATAGCCGCTGACCCTTCGCCTCTTTCTTTTTCCCCTCACGCCTTTGTGTCGACACCTGGAGGTAAATCTCTCTTTTCCTCAGGCTTTTCAGCTTACAACCTCGAAATGTAGGTGCTAACAAGTGATATCGTGGGAACACGCTAAGCACAATACACACACACACACACACACGCACATACAGAATATTTACACTCACACACTTTGTCTTTTGTAACTGTTTTCGTGTAACTTGTTATTAATATATATTTGTATATACATATATTATCGGTCTTGTGTTTTGTTTGTTTTCTTTGCCTTCTTCTTTGGACTTAATCAATTGATTTTTATGTAGCTGGGCTGGGCGAGCAGGAAAAATCTGAACCTACATTTGTTTCTTCTACATCTGACTCCACAACATCACAGCCACGGCCCTCTACAAATGTTCCAGGATTTGGGATTGATAATGTTGTATGAATTTGGTGTCCTAATATTGTCAGGATGTTGCCAATGATTTTGGCAGCATCCTGACAGGTGACACATCCCTGCTGGTAACTTCCAACTCCTTCTGAACTTTGTGCACAAACAACCTGGTGACATTCAAAAAATATGCACTCTCAACATTGCTGGGCATTGCATGTATTGCAACAATTACAGCATATCGTTTCTTCTCATGTGTTAGCTGATACTTTGTCATTGATACTATGAAAAGATAAAAGCACATTAACTGATTATCACATAACTGCACATATATATATATATATATATATATATATATATATATATATAATAATATATATGAATATAGTTTTAAGGTGTGCTATATTTATGGGATAAAGTGCTCAATATCAGAGATAGAGCGTATGTAAATATAAAAGTGAACCTTGAAGTCAAATCTCAGAGGCAACAGACTGTTTCATGGTAGACACAATCATCAGGCCACATGTGTTGGGTTTTTCTTGACTATTTATATATACAGGTCAGTGGTGCATTGTGAGTAGTTCATTCTAATGGTTATTTTTGGCAAGAATGATTTGTTTATTTATTTGGATTAATTTATTTTATTTGTTTTTTATTTATTCTTATTTTATATATTTATTTATTCTTTTCAGTTTTTGATGTTTTAGTAATGTAGTAAAAACTTTTTTGAGATTATTTCAGATTGTTTATTTAGTAGTTTGTTTTGGTCTGGGAAGGTAATCAAATCTATTTTTTCGTCCAATTTTTGGGTTGATTGTTGTAGTCTATCCTACTTTATAATAAAATCTTAAAATGTAGGCACCCTGCACTGATTCACTAAAAAAATGAGCCTACCCCTGCTGCCAAAATGTCCCAAAGTTAATAAAAACATAGTTTTATCATCGTAAGATTTTTTTTTATTAAGAAGAAGAGGAAAGAGCAAAGGATTATTTTATTATAAAATTATAATATATTTTAGTGTTTCTTATTCTCTTGCACACTTTTTTTTCTTTATTTTAATATTCAGAATGCTTAAAAATTCCATTTACAAGACAATAATTTATAATAAAATTTTATTCAATCGGGAGACGCAGTCATAACGATTGAAAACAATGTTTTTGTTTGAGTTTGGGTTTGTCCAATTCGTAAAAAAAAAAAAAAAACTAATTCAGACATGCGTGTCCGCCAACCTTAAACAAAAATCTTTGTCACTTTTATGATGGTGGATACTATGATGGTGGATCTATCTCTTAGTGTTATATCCCCGGGCAACGCCGGGCTCTACTGCTAGTATATATATATATATATAACAGACAATGAATGTGTATTATGTTTATTATAATCATACATAATAGACATTCATTGTCTGTTATAATTAACAATATATGTTTAAATAATTATCTGCTGTCCCAATACGCTATATATATATATATATATATATATATATATATATATATATATATATTATTATAGGATATTATATTCAAACATGAAAATTAAGACTGCATAAATGCAATCATATTTCGATGTGTATTAACACATCTCATCAGGCGTTAGTAGAATTAGATCTAAAGAATAAAATCTAAGTTTACTAACGCATGATGAGATGTGTTGATACACATTGAAACATGATTGCATGTATGTAGCGTTATTTTAGATGTTTGAATGTAATATCCTATAATAAAGAATATTGCTCTATTATTGGATTGGATTGAGCCCTCTTTTAAATTATTGTTACGAACGTTGGAATTTATATTCGAAACGTTCCCCATCGTATATATATATATATATATATATATATATATATATATATATATATATATAAGAAATGATGTATGACAAATTAGAAAAAAGGTTTTATGACACGTGTCATCCGTTAGGATTTCATCGGATATCGTTTGTTGACGTTGTTCTAACTATACATTCACACGAAAGAGAGACGCTTGGAGTTTCAAACTTGACAATTAACTTTTTTTTTTGCCGTCTAGCCATATTTCCACTTTTAATTAGCGTAGCATTTTCATGTCAAAAATGTCGTCTGTTTCGTTACGGTTTTTTTTTTGTTTGTTTGTTTGTTTTTAAATGTTTTTTTCTGTTCATATAAACTTTTATTAAAACTTCTTGAGGTTTCTCCAATATATTCTGTCTGACAGTCACTGCAGGTGATTGTGTAAATTTCTCCTTCAAGTTGTGACTCGTTGTTTTATTTAATAACCTAGATTTTGTGTGTAGTGCTAACCCAAATTTTTTGTCCAAGACAACAAAACTTGAGTTACTACTACACACAAAAGACAATGGTTACTCATCTGAAAACAAATAAAAATTATTTCCTTTTAATAATATGTGGAAATATCCACTCTTTGCCTGATGAAGATTGCGAGTCTGGAAACACGTGTATATGGAAAATAAAGTATAATATATATTTAAAAAATTCCGCATTATAACCAAATATGCATTTGCCTTGATAAAGTTCTTCAGAGGAAAAACGCATCGTTTAAGATATGTTTTCCTTTTGTCTTTGTTCATATTGTCCTTTTACAGATATACTCTATCTGACCGAGATTGGCATCAAAACTTTCTCCCACCTTCCGCAGCACAGGCCTTATTCACTGCGACTTTTAATGAAGAAGTTCTGTGGCAATCGATTTGAAGACATTGGAAAGATGAAGAAGGCGATGACAAGGGTCCTCGACACCTCAATTTTGAATGACTTCCGTAGGGGCTTCACGAGATGGTTGGAGTGCTTCATCAAGTGCATGGAAGTCAGAAAATCCTACTTTGAATGTGTTTAGAGATTTATAGGTCTTTGAAAGTAATAAATGTCTCTCCTGAAAAAGTCTCACTTCATACATACATACATATATAGCTACAAGGCAGCTTCAAGAAGAGAAGGTATAATCACAAGTCATCATTCAGGTTAGAAAGCTTTAAGAATTGTACCACACTAGCCAGTCATGTGTGGGAATTAAAAGAAAAAATAACAAAGACCCGATTATAAACTGGAAAATATTAAGAAGAACTAAAACTTACAGCAATCGTGGTGATATCTGCAAACTGTGCCAGAAGGAAAAATTAACAATGATAAGATTTCTAGACCCCCAAAACTGTTAAATGAAAGATCTGAAATAATTTCTCGATGTTCACACACTAAAAAGTACGTTTTGAGTTCGTACGAACCCGGATGAATGTATATATCATTTATTACTCCTCTTCCAATACAATTTCAATAATCTTGCCTTACTCCTCCCCTTCTATTAAACTTCCTGTTGTACGTTCATATATAAATAATAAAGCGTTAGAAAATGATTTGATCTATATCGCCCGATGATACTGAAAGTTTGAAGTCAAGTTAGCGGGAGCGGCTGATAACCTAATTTTTGAAATTTAAAACCTCTGCATGTTAAATCTGTATTTTTTATTTTCTTTATATATGTATTGAGCACATTTTAATGCAACTATTTCCTGGTCTAATTTAACCCTAACAAATAACTGCTTTACAGTTATAATTTATCATATATATAGTCGACTCTCCCGTCGAATTCGACGTGTGAGGGTCAAGCAGACTAGTTGCTAGGAAGCCGACAGCTCGACAACAGCACATGAGATTTGATTATAGTGGTGAAGGTTTCTTGCAGGACCATCAACACTTTTTGAAGGGCCGAATACAGAGACCTGGTGCACTACGTGCCACAGGGTCCCCAAACGACCCTCCGCAGGTTTTGAATTCATTCTCCTAGACCAGTTGCCATAGCCTCTGAATATTGACTTCAGTGTTCACTTTTATATATATAGTCAAAACTTAGAGGCGACAGGCTGTTTCGTGCTAGACGCAATCGTCAGGCCTGACATGTTCACTTTTATATTTACATACGCTCTATCTCTGATATTGAGTACTTTATCCCATAAATATAGCAAGCCCTAAAAATATATTTCTTCTATATATATATATATATATATATATATATATATATATATATATATATATATATAAGGAACATTGAAGTCAACACACAGAGGCGAGAGGTACGGTGGAGTAATGGATAGCGGCTTGGATTGAGTTCGAATTCACTTACGTCCTAATACCCTTGGGAAAGGTGTAATCCTCTTCTTCTCTCTCCAGCTATGGGTAAGTAGGTTTCTATAGCCTTGGATGGCAACTGGTCTAGGAGAAGGACAACTCTGAATTCAAAACCTGCGGAGTGTCGTTTGGGAACCTTGTGGCACGTAGTGCACCAGGTCTCTGTAATCAGCCCTTCAAAATGTGTGGATGGGTCCTGCAAAAAAACTTCACCACTATAATCAAATTACATGTCTTATACATGCGGGTTGGGGACCGCTTGTGTATTCCAAATTCCCATGAAACTCCAATATTGGAGCCGGCTCAACCCACCTCGGGTGAATGCCGTTACAAAAACAAGAGAGAGAGGCGAGAGGTTGTTTCATGCTAGACGCAACCGTCAGGCCTGACTTCAATGTTCACTTAAATATAAATATATATATATATATATATATATATATATATATATATATATATATGTGTGTGTGTGTGTGTGTGTGTGTGTGTGTGTGTGTGTGTGTGTAATTATTTTTATTATTTCATTTTAAGAATCTATTTAATGAGATATAGCCTTTGAATTTTATTAACTTGCTGTGGCGTCGTCTGCTGAGTCCGGAAGTGACGTCAAAGTTTCGCAGCTGTTAGCTGTCCTTAGAATTAAAAAATTGGCGAAAATATTAGTTACAAAATTCTAAACGCCGCCTCGTTTCGGCTGATTTTTTTCTGCCCGATGTGAGATATTACTTCCCTTCTGAACTGCAGTCCCTCATTCGCCCGTGAGCCAGTCAACCAATGTCCATTTGAATCAGCTTTCTCTGTGTTTATTTATTGTCTTCATATCGTCATTTAAGTTTTCTTTAATTTTCCTTCCTGTCATAATAACTTTCTTTTTTCTCTTCCTTTTTTATTTTACTCTCTCTCTGTTTTGATCATTCAACATGGCACTCTATCATCGTGTCTATAATAGCGTCTACAATAATTATATAATCGTCGTCGGCTTTATCTCGTATCAAAGAATTTATTTTCGTTACTGATCGCTTCCTCCATGTAACAGTTGATGACTAAATTCGCCACCAACGTGTTCCGGACCAGAACCTTCCAGTTTCACCAAAACCTGCTCCTGTCATCCATTCCCAGTCGTCGTTTGGCTTTACAAGTGTTGGTGGAAGTGGGAAGAAAATCAGAGTAGAAGAATATGTCGATGGCGTGAATATGTTTAAGGTGGACATCAACTTACCAAGAAGTGACCCACACACTAGATTTCATGACCTTGCTCTGGAATGAGACATGCAAAATAATGCAACGGACTTGTTATATAATTGCACTATCGGTTAGTCGATTATGTTGACCAAAAAATCGCGAAGTGCGCAAAATGCATTTCTTTTTGAACGTCCATTTTCGTAATACGCATCGATAACTTTAACACATGAATATAAGGAAAAGGCTAAACGATAAAATGTGATAATAGGGTTGAGTTTAAGTTTCCCCGCCTAAAGAAAAAAGTACAAATAAAATAAAAACGGCAAATATTTAAACTATACAATACTTAAGGAAAAGGGTTAAACTTAGGAAGATTAAGATTACCTCCTCGGTTATCCATCGAAACTGCAATCCACCTAAATAAGAAAAGAAGCCTGTCCCCACCGCGAGCCATTTAAAAGATATTTCGCGCAGCGGATTGGTTGATACAAACATCCAATCGGATGTGCGGAATATGTGGTCTGTCTTCGTCAAATTCTTTAAAAAGGTCAGAGTAGCTGTTAGCGTTTGATTGAGAGGGGGAATCAGAGATTGATCTCCCCTGATTGGGGCGATTTGGTGATGGGGAGTATGATGTTGAAAGACCCGAAACTCCCTGATGAACCAAGTCAAATAACATCACTGACGACCCCCTCGGGTGCCTACTTAAAAGCGTATTTTTGAATTTTGTATCATCTGTATATCTAATGTTGTTAAAATTGTGGCTGCCAATAATGAATCCTTTTTTCATAATACTTTAAACAAAAGGTTAGGAAAGAAACCTCAACCACTACTAGAAAGAGCAATAACAGTTACTGGACCGGAGATGTATTTATCTGAAAAATTGTTTTAACAGAACAATGTTATAAATTCCAAACGCCAGTAACATTATTTGTTCAAGGAATACCGAATGTTTCTTTTGTAAGTTATCGGCTAATTTTATCAATTGTAGGAACATTGTTATTATTATAAATAAAAAAAAATAAAATAATAATAATAATGACGAAAATTATAAATAAAATAAAATTTAAATCTCGTTTGAAATAAATCAAATAAATAAAAATAATAAAATACTCCCAGCATGCAACAGGGATTATTCCTACCGGAAGTACAGACATCGCGTAAAAAGACGTAAGATTCGATCTCTTCGTCTAAGAACTGTTGGGATGACACCGCGCGTATAACTTCTCTCCGTGATAGGACTTATGATATTTTTTCTTTCTTTTTATGTGCCATGTCCTTTCAGGACGTAGGCGATCATGGCTCTCTACCTTCCTCTATCCTTGCAGCTCTCAGCAAGTTCCTTCCTTCTGCTTCCTCCCCCAGACCACATTCTGTCATCCACTTGCTTAAGTCCGCCACGTATGTCACGCGTTATTTTCCCTTGTCTCTCTTTCCCGCTATTCGACCTGTGAGTATCAGATTCTCCAGGCTCTCTTTCCTCATTATGTATCCCAGAAACTTCAGCCGCCTCTTCCTGATATTAAGTATAAGCCTCCTCCTTGTTTGAAACCTCTCTAAGGCCTCACGTTGCTCATTCGCCCAGTCCATGATATCCTTAGCATCCTTCTGTAAGACCACATCTCTGTCGCCTCGAGTTTCTTTTTCATCTTTGAGGAAATCGTCCAATATTCGCTGCCGTAAAGAAGTACAGATATCACGTTACAGTTCCGTATTCTTTTCTTTGATACCAAATATATCCTTCTGACCCTGTGATATTACTGAGTTACTTACTCCCTTTTATAACATGAACACTATCACAGTTGTAATGTAAACACACACACACACACGTACGTACCAATACACACAAATACACAAATAAAATTGTATGAAATTACCATACAATTTACCATGATTTTTTTATTGTCATTGTGTATGTTTGTTTGTTCTGTTTTCCCTCGTGAACCCAAGCCCAAATTTATGACTCCTTTGGGATGAGTGAATACCTCCACACATTGTAATTGTAATGAATTACCATCTGCACATCCAGAACTAGTAAATAAATTAGAAAACAATTACAAATTTGAGAATTTAAAAGAAAAACTTATTTGGCAACTGGAAAACTAGCTTCATTTCCCTGCATATATGTTAGCCTTAAAAACTTTAACCTTTTTTAACCTTGATAATAAGCATTAATTGTATCCTTAAGCATAATAAATTGGGCGCGGGTTAGAGGGAAGTAACTCTAGAATTTAAGTTATCTCCCTTGTTAAGAGTTACAGCCTTAAAGGTCAGTACAAAATGCATCGTTAGTAAAGAAAATCGCGATTTTCACGTGGTCTTTTCAAATGTGGTCTTGTGTCAAACTTGAATTAACAAAGCTTTATCTGTCAAAAGCCTATTATTGGAATCGCATGATAAGTTAGCCAAATATTGCTCTACTTTAAAGTTAAGATTATTGGGAATGCCAGTCAGTCGAAAAAAAAATCATTAATTTAAATATATTCTTTGAAGTCTTAATTATGGTTCAGTGACGCTATAGAATCACAAATACATTTTACCAAATAACAGGAACCACATCATTTGAAGAATCAAAAATTGGTATATGTAACTCGAAAACAAAATAATGACATAATCAAGATCCTGACTTTCCACACGACTTTAAACAAAAAGTTAGGAAGGAAAAAAAAGTGATAACAGAATAATTGCGAAGCCTAATTACTTGGAAAACTTTTAAGAGAAAGAATTTATAAATTTCAATCGTTCGGTCAGTGAAGGTCGAATATTTTTTTGTATGGAAATGATCAATCTCACCAGTATCATTTAATTGAAAGAAAATATAATAAATTTCATATTAAAAAAAATACGATTGTCTCTCTGAAAGTAATGACGTCAGAGCCTGAGGTTCGTAGCATAGCAGTAGAAATTGAACCTTCCTCTCACGTTTTCCTTTGTTACCTATAGCAGCTGAGCGGCAGCTTGGTAAAATGTTGTTTGACATGAAAGCGTGTACGAAGTATTTGAGTTCACCCACGCATGGCATCCATATAAAAGTCTTGATCTTAAATAACTTTATCAAATCAAAACTTTCATATGAATGCCATCCATGGCGCTAAATGTGTTTAGAAATATCTAAATTATCAGCCGTATACAACAGTCGGAGTTAGCTCCTCCTCGGCTCCTTAACCCTTCACCAGGGGTTTCTCTCCCCTGCCTATAAATACTGGCTGACCTTTCGCCTCGACCTCTTTTTTCCTCAGGCCTTCGGCCTTATACCACCTCGCAGATGTGAGCTCTCACAGATACAGCGTTTCCCAAATTCTGGGAACACGTTAAGAACAATACACAAACTCTATGTAACTGTCAATTTGTTTTGTAACTTGTAACATATATTTGTTTATATATATTTATCGGTCTTCTTTGTTTTTCTTTGGACTTAATTAAAGTCCATTATTCTCATGTGGGTGGACCGGCTAGCAGGAAATTATAACTCACATGTGTTCTTTACATCTTCACCGCCACGGTCCGCTTACAAACCGCTTTCGCCGATCAATGATTAAAAATGGCTTTGCGCGAATGAAGCCTGTGGATTTTGGCGAAGACCATCCTTATTCAAACCTTGTGAACTGGTGCTACAGAATCACAAAGAAATATAGCAAATAACAGAAACAACATCACTTAAGGAGTTTCAACAACAGCTAAAATGGTCAAAACAAAAAGTGCGGAAGGAAATTCTCATCATACCTAGAAAGGGAGACAATGGTTGCCTATTTTCCTGAAAAAATTGTCTTAAGAGAAAGATTTTATAAGTTTCAACTGACAGAAGCACTGGCTGCTCGGTTACTGAATGTCGAATGTTTTTTTTATAAGGAAACGGCTAATATTACCGTTACTATTACCACACGGAAAAAAATGTATCCATCGAAATTCATTGATGCTTGCTAAATGTTTACGGAGACCAGCCAGTGGATGTGACCACAGGCGTGGGGTAATGAGTTTCAGTAGCGGCACAAGTTGTTCTTGTTTCGTTTTGTTTAGCGACATATCAACATCTCTATGGGTTATTTAATGCCGAAATCTAAATATTTTGAGCACAATTATATGGCTTCAACTAAATATATTTTGAACGTAATTGTATGCCTTCAATTACAGATAAAATGTATTGTTGGTCATTTTACTATAGAATGAATTGCTAGTAATTATACTTTAAAATGTATTGTTGGTCATTTTACTATAAATATGTATTGTTGGTAATTTTTTATATAAAAATGTATAATTTTTCAATACATTGATAGTGTTTTGTTTTGATTTTGGGGGTTCACTATCTGCCCGTAGCTGACACCCTATCAGGTGCTACCACTCTGGGCCAGAATGGACCTGGGAACAACAGAAACGAAGAGGTGGTTCCACGTTCCTCAAAATCTCTAATCTTCCGAGATAAAGGCCTTGTTGTCGGATGTAGTTTATCACCATACCCAGGACTAGTGGTTCTTGTTAATCACTAGTGAAAATGCATCGATTGTAGAAAAAAAGATGTCTTGTAGCTGAAGAAAAATGCCTCTATCCAACCTCGTTATTGCGCATACTGTATCTGTTCGAGTTTCGATGGAAATAAATATTAATCACTTTCACGGCGATTCACTTAGGTTTAGGTAATTGAAGGAAGTTTTATGACTACAAATATAGTCCACATTTTTTTTTTGCCAACACATTACAAAGTTTAGATTCGTACGACACCTCAGAATTATTTGTCGTGGAGCGTATATTAATTTTTTTTTAATACTAATGTTCATCAAATACATGATTCAAGAGCTACTCAAAAATCGAGGATTACAGTTAAATTGGTTATGAAGAATGAGGCGTATGCTACGAATGAAAGAGCTGATAGGAATTCACGATTATGAGGATAAAGAAAGAGGATAGAAACCGATTGGAAAATGTTTATGTTCCGGGAAGTATACACGCGAGTGTCTGTCTCGTAAAGTAATATTTATTTTGCAAATACAAAAATATGGCACAAGGGGAAGGCTGATTTTCAGTCTGTCTTATCTTAAACTTAGCTAGCCACAAATGTTGACCTAAACATACCATAGTATTCCATATACCAAAACAATACATTCTTATTTAGCATTCTTACTACAACCACCACTACTGTTCGGCAAAGCAACTGTTCTTAGGAAAATCTATCTTTATATGATAATAGCGGTTTTAAGGGAAAACCGATCTTTTGGACACTCTGGTTTTTTTTTTTTTCGGGAACGAAGGTTAAGATTGCCAGGTTAAGATTGTTGTATTCAGGGAAGCATCCACGTGGGAGTCTGTTGCGCAAATTAGCAGTTCTTGAGAAAAAGCTGTCTGTGTGGAATTTTCTTCTTATATTTGGAATACGGGGTAAATGAGAGTGTTTCTTCTCCTTCGAAGAAGCATGGCGTATCTTAATTGTAAGAGTCTGAACTTGTGGATCTAACGAATGGATTCATCTAAACACAATGGACACGAGGGTTATGGCAAATGTAAGTAGCACGGTGTGTCCTAGTTGTAAAAATCTGGATTAGGGGACTAAAAAATGGGGCTCACCTGAACATTTGCCATGGAAGTAGCGGTAGAGTAGCGAGCGGCGATGCATCTGTGGAATTGGTGTCGTAGGATGGAAAATTGCAAAAAAGAAATGCGATGTTGCATATGTGGGTATTTGTTTCCTTTTTTATACTAATCTCTGCTTAACAAGTGTAGTTAGGTCACCTGGTATAGATCATTGGCCGTAGAAAAGATACAGAGGTACTAGTAGCAGCAATCAGCAGTAGCCGGTGTCTATATAAATGCTGCCAACATAAACATTCTTTTTCTTTTCCTAGAATAACATATTCCCCCGCAGCATGGTAATGCAAATGTAACGGGAGAGGGCTATGGAAGCAAGACTTATTCTCCTATTTGTATTTCTTCCGTTATGAGCTTTATTATATGCATGATATAGAACGCCGATATTTCAAGGACGAAACGGAATGACTGAAAGGAATAACAATGACAAACATGCTTTGTTCTCAGAGAGACTTCTAAATCACTAAAACATACACAAAACAATACATATAGACAAATGTCCCATGCGGAGAATAATATATCACATATACCAAAACAGCAGGGTCACCTCGAGGTGGTGTAATGTTTAGCAAGCTTGTCTCGCTAGAACAATTACGACTGAGTAGTGAGTTCGATCCTCACTGGGTGTCCCATACTTTCGGCTTTGTGCCACATCTGAGCTACGCTTGGAAAATCACTATATCAAAACAGCAAAACAGAGTGCAGGAAGAAACAAAAATGAAGGGTCTTACATATAATATGGAGATCCTCTTGTCTCTGGATAAGCCATGTTTAGGATTCCAGATTCAAGCGGGCCGGATTCATCTATGTCCCATGCAGGGACATATTCCACGAACGGGAAACAGCGAGTCTTGTGTTTTTTCCAAATTGAGGACTGCGAGCTGAAGTTTCATTCTATATATGGGAAAGATATATTTCCAGAGGGAAACGGCATCATGGACTTCTACGTTGCCTGGTCCATTTAAAGAAAGCAACCTTTCACTTTGGCTGCTGTAAAGAAACAGAATTTGACTGCCGCTTTCGTCACTCTGTGGGGTGACGTTACAAAGCGGCTGTCATGAAACAGAATCAGTGTAGAGTAATAAATGGCTACATCCTAGAGTGACATAATATTATATATATATATATATATATATATATATATATATTTACTTAAACTTGATTTATTTGGAAGCCACACAGCAAAGCGACTAACATAAACAATTTAGTGTCAAGAATAATTAGGGTTTGTTTTGGATATTTTAAATATATCATGTAACGTTAAAGTGATGTCTTGATTTGGTCGATATTAACCTCAACAATTCAACCCGACCGTGGAGCATCGTTCAGTGAGAAAATTTATAGCCTGCAACTTTACACACCATATTTGAAAAGTTCGAGAAACTTCTTCATAAACTTCCCAAATCGTTTTATTCATTGTGCTGCATTTTTATCTTTCTTAAGAAAATAATAGGCTGGAAATGTTGCATGTTTTCTACAATATTTGTTTTCAGTTGGTATAATTAGGAACAGTACTAGTTCGAATCAGTCATTTGCTTCTCTGTAATGAGCTCATAACTTTTGCATTTAGAGTCAATAATTATAAATGCTATGAGTTCCTTCTAGAGAACCAACTGATTGATTTGAACAAGTACTGTTCCTAATTATACCAACTGAAATCAACAATTGTAGAAAAATGTTCTGAATTAGTTTAAAGAAAAGTAATGTAACACCAGAATAACACTTGATCGCATTTTTCTTTAAAAGACCAGGTAATGAGTAAATACCGGACAATTTCCTCGCAGCTAAAGACTAGATTTGAAGCGACAAAAAAGAGGCTCTACTGACGAATACTGAAAATGCCATAGACAGAACATGTGAACAAAAAGGAAGTTTCAAGGAAAATAAGAAATAAAAGAAATCCATGTTTACAATTAGAAAGAGAAGAGCTGAAATGTCTGGACACATAATGAGGAAAGATGGACTTAAGAATTTAGCACTCACAGGATATACTGAAAGTAAGAAAAGCCAGATAAAGAAGGAGTAACCTGCTTAGCCAGTCTGCGTGAATGGATAGCAGAGGAGAACAAAAAAAAGGATGGTAAAGATTAAAAAATTACTTAGAGCAACAAAACAAGGAAGTTGTGGAGGGCCATGTTCACCTACATAGCCATTTTGTGTGAATGGACAGCAGAACAGGAACAAAGAAAGATGGTAAAGATTAAAAAATTACTTAGAGGAACAAAAGAAAGGAAGTTGTGGAGGGCCATGATCACCTAGTTTGTGTGAATGGACAGCAGAACAGGAACAAAGAAGGATGGTAAAGATTAAAAAATTACTTAGAGGAACAAAAGAAAGGAAGTTGTGGAGGGCTATGATCACCTAGTTTGTGTGAATGGACAGCAGAACAGGAACAAAGAAGGATGGTAAAGATTAAAAAATTACTTAGAGGAACAAAAGAAAGGAAGTTGTGGAGGGCTATGATCACCTAGTTTGTGTCAATGGATAGCAGGACAAGAACAAAGAAAGGTGGCAAAGATTAAAAGTTACTTAGAGGAACAAAAGAAAGGATGTTGTGGAGGGCTATGATCACCTAGTTTGTGTGAATGGACAGCAGAACAGGAACAAAGAAGGATGGTAAAAATTAAAAAATCACTTAGAGCAATAAAAGACATGAAGTTGTGGAGGGCCATGATCACTTATTTAACCAGGTTGTGTGAATGGATGACAGAACAAAAAGAAGATTAAAAAATACTTAATGCAATAAAAGTGAGGAAATTGTGAAGAGGTTTGATGGCTTACGTTTTCAGAGGAAGAAGAAATGAAAAAAGGAGGAGAAAAAAAAAAAGAAGAAATAAATAGGTTTTAAAACAATAAAGAAGGAGCTATTGTTTTCGTTCACATTTCATATTCACTAAATGATAACACGTCCGGTAAATATTTATTCTCGTCTTGAAAGAATTTTCGTTAATCTTTCACATAAGCGGCGTAATCTGTTAACGTTTTGCTTCACTTATTCGGCGTAAACTGTCATTTTATATCTCTAAATGATTTTTCATCGTAAATATCACTGTGGCCGATGGGTTTAGGAAAGTGATTCTTAGTTGAGGTGTTGGATTGGTGAGCAGAGACTCTGAAAGGGTCGATTAGGCGGTATATTCAACCTGGAAGCCATATTGTTTCAGATGGTTGGGTTGCTCACGCTGGGATCGAATTAATCACCCACAGGATATACTTTCATTGCATCATTATTAATCAGCAGCATTACGTAGATCCTGCGGTACAAGAGCAGTCCTGTTTTTTCAGCATTTATTTGCTGCGTAGTTCGTTAACAACAAAGGAAAGTGTAATGAACTGCTACGTGATATCTGTCCTCCTTTACAGCAAAAATGTTGGACGGTCTCCTCAAAGATGAAGAAGAGACTCGAGGCCACGGAGGTATGGTTCTACAGAAGGATGCTAAGGATACCATAGACCGAGTATGTGAGCAACGATGAGGTTTTGGAGAGGATGCAAACAAGTTCGAAAGCTTCTACTTAATATCAGGAAGAGATAGCTGAAATTTCTGGGACACGTAATGAGAAAGAAGGGCTTGGAGAATCTGATATTCACAAGGCAGGTAGAGGGAAAGTGAGACAAAGGAAAGCAACGTGTGACCTACCTAGCGGACATAAGCAACTGGGTGACAGAATAGGGTATGGGAGAAGTAGCAAAAAAGACAAAACATATTGAGGACAAGGGCAGGGAGAAGTGGAGAGCCATGATCGCCTACGTTGAGCGCCCAGTGAAAATCGAAATTACTAATGATTTGCACAACCAGTTTGCGAGACGTTGATGCACAACGAGAGAAAGGATTTTATAATTTAAGCACCAAGAAATGCTGAGTTGGCATAATTACAAATAACATATCGATATCATCGTAAAGGTGTGTTTATGATAGATTCTTAAACCGATAAAAATCGATTCTCAGTGATGATTAGTTTCTGTTAATGAGCAGAAATTGAAGTCAATTGGATTCATTGACATCGAAAATATTACAATGGAAGTAGCATCAGGAGCATTAACAACGTTATCACCAATAATAATAATAAAACAAAACAAATAATAGCAATAGAAAATAACAACAACGATAATAATAATAATAATAATAATAATAATAATAAAAATAATAATAATAATAATAATAATAATAATAATATTGTATAGGTCCTATCTCTGTAACCGGGTCTGGGTGGTGTTCATACCAGTTTCCTTCAGTTTCCTTCCCGTAGAAGTTTCAAATTTTCCCGTGCAGATATTGGCCTACTCTGTCATGCCGGGTTTTATATTCAGTGGGTGTCAGGTTGAATGATATTACCTCCAGTGAATATTAAACCCGACATGACAGAGTAGGCCACTATCTGCACGGGAAAATCTGCAACTTTACGGAAGGAAACTGAAAGAAAATGGTATGAACATCACACAGAGCCGGTTACGGAGGTAGGACCTGTTACAATTCTATGGGACTACACAATACACACTGACAGAACAATCAAAGCCAACCGCCCAGATATTGTTATTAAAGACCACAAACAAAAAAGTGCCTCCTTATTGATATGGCAGTCCCTGCTGACTGCAATGTATCTTTGAAGATATTCAAAAAGCTATCAGAATGCAAGGACCTTGAAATAGAAATATCAAAAATGTGGCAAATGTGAACATCAACAATCCCTGTTGTAGTTAGAGCCCTAGGAATGGTTGGAAAAGATTCCAGTAGACTAATTGAAGGGATTCCTGGAAGTCCATGCCTCAAAGAGATACAAAAAATTGTTCTCACAAGTACATCCCACACTTTACGAAGGGCTTTGTCTATGTAATTTTTTTTTTTTTTTGTCAGTGGAAAGTGTCATGATGCCATTTTTAACCTTAGATCTCTGGGTGGGACCCGGAAAGAAATGTGTAAACGCCAGAAATCAAAGGAAATAAAAATAAAAATAATAATAATAATAATAATAATCAAAGCGAATCGCGCAAACATCGTGATCAAAACCACAAGAAAAGAATGTGTTTTTTTTACTGATATGGCAGTTCCTGCAGTTTATAATCTATCTTTGAAGATCTTCAAAAAACTATCAAAATACATGGATCTTGGAAGTGGAATCTCAAAAATGTGGCACATGAGGGCATCAATAATTCCAGTTGTAGTTGGAGTATTCGGATTGATTGGAAAACGTTCCGATAAACTCACTGAAAGGATTCCTCGTGGCCCATGCCTTAAAAAAAAAAAAAAATTGTACTCACATGTACAACTCACACAAGTAAAAATCAGACATTACGGAGAGCTTTATATGTGTAAAATGTGTGTGATCTTAGTTTTTTTTTTTGTTGTTTTTTCAAAAACTGATCAGTGGAAAATGTCATGAAGCCATTTCTGACCATAGATCTCTGGTTGGGACCCGGAAGGAAATGTGTATACAACAAAAATCCAATGAGATAATAATAATAATAATAATAATAATAATAATAATGACCCGAAATGCAGATTCTATGATGAATATCCTGAAACAGTTCACCATATTGTAGAGGTTGAACTATATTGGATCCACTGAATATAAAACTCAGCAGGATAGAGTGGGCCAATATATCCAAAGGAAAATCTGCAATTTTTATGACAATGAAACTAAAAGAAACTGGTATGAACAGACCCGGTTACAGACATAGGTACAGTAACAATTATATGGGATTTTTCAACATCCGCAGACAAAACAATCAAAGCCAATCACCTTGATATCGTGATCAAAGACCAGAAAAATAGATCTACTTTCTTATTAATATGGCCGTCCCAGCAGATTTTAATGGATCTTTGAAGATCAAAAAACTATCAAAATACAAGGATCTTGAAGTGGAAATCTAAAAAAATATGGCACATGAGAACATGAATAATTCCAGTCGTGGTTGGAGCCCTTGATTTGATTGGAAAATGTTCCGATCGACTCATTCAGGGAATCCCTGGTGGATCATGCCTTAAAGAAATATTAAAAAAATGTTCCCACAAATACAGCTCACACCTTACGAAGGGCTTTATCTATGTAAAATATGTGTAATCATAGGTTGTCTTATTTTTATTTGTATTTTTTTACAAAAATGTTCAGTGGAAAATGTCATGATGCCATTTTTGATTTTAGGTCTCTGCTTCGGATCTTGAAGGAAATGAGTACAAACCCGAAAACAAAGGAAATAATAATAATAATAATAATAATAATAATAATAAGAAGAAGAAGAAGAAGAAGAAGAAGAAGAAGAAGAAATTCAGGATCTGCGGAGAATATGATGAAACTGTCGACCACATTCTCTCAGGATGTCCCGAACTAACAAAAAATGAATATACCCACAGACATAAAAGGTAGTGATATATGTGCACTGGAAGATATGCAAGAAGCACAAAATCGAAACCACTGAGTATGAGTACCAATCAGACATAGTTACCTAAAATAACGATGTAACTATCCTCTGGGACATGCCAATTCAAACTGTCAGGGAAACAACAGACCTGATATTACCATAAAAGACAAGAAATTCAGGAAGTATATGATTATTGAAATAGTAGTGGCATCTGAGAGAAACACCTCCATGAAAATTATCGAGAAATTGTCCATGGAGATCGAGATTAACATGATGTGGGGACTGGAGACTGAGACTGTACTAATAGTAATCGGAGTTCTGGGCCTCGTGAGGAAAGGAATGGAAAATTTTACTAACAGTGTCTGTTAAGATGAACATGCAAGTTGCCCAGAAGATCTCCCCTTAAGGAACAGCCCATATACTAAGAAAAGTGCTTTCAGTTAAATGACAATTCTCCTATAGGGCCCATTGACCATAGTTTAGATACGGCTCGACAGTATACAAAGCAGGAAACATAACATACACGAATAATAATAATAATAATAATAATAATAATAATAATAATAATAATAATAAATATCCTGATGATACATCAGGTGTGACACTTATGACTTCCGATCTTAATTGTTTGGAGGTATTAACATGTACATATTTTGTATTGATATGGGCTACGTTAAATATCCCGCTCAGTATCACAGATCTGCTTGTCAGTTGCTTGATCGTAACCAGCTGGGCGTGTTCCCTACGGGCTAACGCTCAATGCATTTCTACTCATGGGCGGGCATACTGGGGTGGGAGCACCAGTGTCGAGAGGGTTGTTTTTATCATTTAAGTTGGACGGATGAGACAGCTAAGACAGATTGAGAGTTACATTTTGTTACTCAGGAACAATCTCAATCGAAGACCGTCTGAGCGGACTTGGTAAACCGACCTGCAAGTATTTCTAATTGGGCTCCATCTGCAAAGTTATGCACCGCGTTTATCAACTCCGGTCACCAGATCGAGCACATTTGGCTGTGGTGCGTGTGATCGATATACACTTATCAGAATGGGTGTCATGATGGGTATATTAGGTTTCGTATACCCCAACGTCACTTCGTTGTTGTAGTGCTCTCTCACTCACCCAGTAATAATAATAATAATAATAATGTTGACGATAATGAATGACAATGATGATAATCATACTGACACTACAGATACACAATCTCTTATTCGAAGCATTAGGTATCAGACACTTTTTGGATTTCGGAATGGTAGTACAGGTACCCTATATAGAGTAGACAAGTCGATTGTTACGGTCTGGCAATGTCTTCGAGGTGAGAGTACCTTAGCGGATAGCAGCGCGGAAGAATGGATTCGACGAGTCGAGTTCAAATTCTGATTGATTCAATTTGTGTTCATTTTACATCTCTGCTGTTGGTAAAGGGGCGTACCAATCTCGTCGCCTTTTGGTTTAAATGGCAGGGCAGATTGTGTTTTCTAGCTTTGGTTGTTAACCAGTCTAGGAGAAAGAAAACTCTCAATGCAACACCATGGGGAAGACAACGGGGACTCATTCTACCAACTTTTCCAAGAATAATCATGACAATTCACAGTTAAAAAAATATTAAAACACAAAAGGAAGCTGAGGAGAACCACAATCGCTTACGTCTTTTATGGCAGATAAAAGAAGAATGCCTCTGTCGTTGATATTTAAAAATATTCTCATTGTGTCTAATAAAACATGACTATGAATAATATTACAATTTTCTTTGTACGGTGGAAATTATGACAAAGATAATAAAATTAATGGCATAATTTCATTAGCATCTCTCTCTCTCTCTCTCTCTATATATATATATATATATATATATATATATATATATATATATATATATATTATTATTATTATTATTATTATTACTAATAATTATACTCGGTTGGTAAAAGAAGCCGGATGGCATTTTTTGCAAGTATATAAAAAATTGTTATCCGAGGGAAAAAGTTGAAGAAAAAGAAAGAAAAAAGCTTTAAATTTTCACTCCAATGAAAAAAAACCCCGAACGAGTGACTAAGATAAAACACGTAGAGTTGTCAATACGCTAAAAAGAGCAAAGGAATAAAATAATCCTAAAGAGCAAAGGAATAAAATAATCCTAAAGAGCCAGGAACTACCTACCTATGTTACACCTAAATGGATCCATTTAAGAACCATTTAGGTGAAACCTAGATAGGTAGTTCCTGGGTCTTTAAGATTATATATATATATATATATATATATATATATATATATATTTGTATATTTAGGCAGCAATCCTTCCTTTATTCATGTTTCATTAAAAACGACAGCCAAGGTACTACGGTTGAGCTTTTTTTTAATTTTTCTTGTGTTCTGACAGAGCTTTTTTTTCTGACACAAAAGAACTGTCCGATACAAAACATTCGGACAGTTCTTACAAAACATTCCAGAAAAAGAAAGCTCTTCAGAACACAAGAAAAATTAAATAAAAACTCAACCGTAGTACCTTGGTCGTTTTTAATGAAATATGCAAATATATATATATATATATATATATATAGTGAACATTGAAGTCAACACTCAGAGGCGATAGGATGTTTCATGCTGGACGCAATACGATTGTGTCCAACATGAAACAGCCTGTCGCCTCTGAGTGTTGACTTCAATGTTCACTTTTATATTTATATTTACATACACTCTATCTCTGATATTGAGCACTTTATCTCATAAATATAGCACACCTTAAAACTATCTGTAAATTTACATTGAGCACTATTTTGTAAAAATAAAAATATCTATAAGAACACCGGATTATATATCTTACTGTTTTTTCTTTATATATATATATATATATATATATATATATACGAGAGTCGACCGAAAAGTTTATAGGCTGACCCAAATACCATTTGTATATTGATACGCTTTTTATGAGGCTTCCGGATTTTAATTCCCCAAATTTTAATAATAGCTTGAAGAATCGGAGGAATGTTGAAATTAAATGTCAAAAGAAGCAATATGTAATTCCTGAAACTATAATTATACGAGGGTCCGCTGGAAAGTTCATAGGCTGACCAAGATATTCTCATGGAATAAGACCAAATGAGGTTTATTTTTCAACATAGAGTCCCTTGCGGTCCGTTCTATTGGTGTTGCAGTGCTTGGATCTCATTGTTAAAGAAGCTTCTTGTTGATAAAAGAAAAGGTCATCAGCAGCAGAAATGACGTCATTATCATTGCGAAAATATTTCCCAGCTAAGTCCTTTTTCAAGTTGGAGAACAGATGATAGTCAGATGGGGCAAAATCAGAAGAATAGGTGGGGGAAGATCAACCAGTTCAATGCCAAAACCAAGCAGACGTTATTAACATGTCTACACTATTTTCTTTTTTTACAATAAGGTTCACCCGGTACAAGGCCTGGTGGCTATTCGAGGCAGAGGCCTACGTTAAGGGCATTTTGTGCGGATAAGAGGTGAAGATAACGGTTAACTCTAGACTTGAACAGGTTAAGATTGTAATAATCTGGGAAAAATCTTCTTAGGAGTCGGTTCTACAGAGCAGTGGTTCGCGGGAAGAAGCTGTTCGAGTGGAATTTTCTTCTTACCAATGGAATAAGGAGGGAATGTGTGTGGTTTGCTACAATGTAAGTGACATGGCCGGTCCTAGCCGTGAAGGTTAGACCTGGTGGAACCAAGAAATGTGGTTCGTCCGAGCACTTTCCATGGAACTTTGACAGCTCCGATTCGCCATGCCACGTTCAGAGGGTTGACTCATCCTCATTCCTTTAGTATTGCATTGGTATGGAATAAGCCATACTCATCGAACTTCTTCCCCCAGAACTGTTACTTTGTAGAACAAACTCCCGATCACTGCCATCTGAACCGCTTCACATCTCGGGTCAACCGTTATCTATCCTACATATCATCATAACCTGCCCTCGTTACTTCTCAACAACAACGTCATTCAGGAACACTCAACTTGTATTGGTGAACAGTATAAAAAACCTGTAATCTCTTTGCACAACAGGAACATCCCACTTATATAGACGAAAACGCCTTTTCCTTTTTTTTTTTAAAGTTATTCATAAAATGATCGATTAACTGGTAGTCAATTCCTGTAATTAATGATTGATTTTGAGAATTCTTTCCGGATTATGTCATTATTGACGATTGATTTGAATGATGACATTATTGACAATCGATTTGATTTGTTTTCGATGTTTAATTAGCGCAGTTGTGAAGATAATAACTCAGTGGTATAGTATAGAGCGAAACTGAAAAGGCTGTTTGTTGACATTGATTTGTTTTTTTTTACGTCTTACCAACCCTTTGTAGGTCATTTAAAGCTACAAAATATTTTTAAATTATAAATTTTTTTGTTGTGGGGGGTGAATAATAATTTATTGATACAATTCCTACTAATTAACCCATAGCTGGAGGAGAAGAGCTGGATTCATACGTTCCCCAAGGGTATTTGTACGTAAGTGAATATAACGAACCCAACTGGAATTGGAACTCGGTTCTCCGATCTCCAATTCTGAGAAATTCCATTACACCACCCGCATATCGAATCTTACAATACCTGCTATTCCTAAGCGGTCACCCATCTAGATAGTGACCAGGCGCATCGTTGTTCAACTTCAGTGATCGTATAGGAACCGGCTTGTTGATTGAGGTGGATTGGTTCTGTTTGTTTCTTTGCTTGATGTTTTTATCTTGAGTAGTCAGTTTTGTACTTAGAAGTTTTGTCACGCTCTATAAGCATTGCAGACAAGTACTGAAGCTGTAAATATGGAAAAGCCTTTAAGTAAAAAATATTATTTTTTTTATCACGATTCCCGGGTAGGTCACACTTAAATGAATAAAAAAAATATCCCTGGAGCACTAATTAGCTTAAAAGAATTGGAGTTTCAAACCGTTCTTACAGAATGGATCGGCTAGACAAAAATGCCAAACTTACCGCACAGTTCAGAACTTTGGCGAACTGAATGAAATACTGACGGAATTGATTGTCTATTCTACAGAATATCTAAAATCTTTTGGTCAAACATAATGTAACAGGCAACATGGAAGTGTGTTTATTAAATGACTGAAATGCAGAAGTTCGGTTGATGCAGTAGTTCTCATATCCACGTCTTCTTCTCCCAAATTGATTTGGATTAAAGGTCAGTAGAAAAAAAGAACAACTTTTGATGCACCCTAATATACTAAATTCTATATCATGTAATTTATGTCATATAGCATACCTCCGGCCAGCTGCGTATAATGTGCAATTTCATTTTTAAGATAAATTTAACCCATTAACTGCCAAATTTTTTTAATGCGCATTTTTGGGCCAGACAAGTGTCTTAGAAGTTTATTTATTCCTTATGTTTAATTTCAGTAGTTACCATTGTTGTTTTTATAGAAACTAGAACATCAAATATATATGTGCATAAAACATCAAAAAATAATATTGATTAGAAATAATTAATAAAATACTTTTCAAAATAGTCATTATATTTCTACTCGTGAAATGTAAAATTACGACAGAAGGTGTCTTCTTACGGCTAATAATAAAAACTTTAAATGCTAAGTGTTGTAAAATATACCTCTGCAAATGCAATGTATGCAAGCAATTCAATGTAAATACAAGGAATAACATGTAGTGAGTTTAATTTTAACAGATCCCCAAATGGGGCTCATGGCAGGTAATGGGATAATGTACAATAACCAGCAGAATGGCACAAAGAAAAATATGAAAAAAATCCAGTTAATTTTTTTTTTAATCATTTCATTCCAAGCAAGGCGATAATGCAACTAAGATGCAAGGAGTTACTGGGAGTGAAAGAGAATGCGAAGACTTTAGCTTTTGAGGAAAGAATAAAAAAAGAAGAGGTTTCAGGAAGACAGAAAACAGTGACTGGAGTTGAATTTAAATTTTTGAAGATTGTAGTTGACAGGGAAGCAAGAAGTCGGAAGATAGATCCACAGATGAGTACGAGAAAGGAAACTGTTAGAGTCAAAGTGGTGGTTGCATTTAGCTAAGTTCAACAGTAAACTGTGGGACCTAGTTGCCAATCTAGTAGAACGCTTCAATTCATGTAGTCGTTGCACAGGGAAAAAAGATAATCAGTGCAGTTGTCATGAAAACATTTGCAGAAAAGACAGAAGGAAGCCAAATCACGTTGATGAGAAAGAGACTGAAGTCGAGATGACTGGACAAGATCGATTACATTGCAGATCCTTCTTTGGATTTTGTCAAGAATTTCGGGATGTACAGCAGGAGCAGCAGACCAAATATGCCAATGGTATTCCATGCACGGACGAATGGTAGATTTACAAATGTGCAAGATGGACGAGAAAAATGCTCTGGCATGACACTGTGAACAAACCTTTTCAGTAGCAGATGAAGCAATTGATTCGATATAGTCGTTTCTCGAAATATAAGACGCACCCTTATTTTGAAGATAAAGTTTTGCCGAATATCCAATGAAATTTGAAATAAAGATTAGGCAATTAGCGATGCTAATTACGCTCTGATTGGGCAAACACATTGCGTATTTAAAAGTCATACCATTCTTATGAATAACACATTCAAACATATGAACTAAACTATGCATACTCATTTAAATATATGGCTCTTATATATTCGAATTCTATATACATGCTTTTCATATATATATATATATATATATATATATATATATATATAAAAGTGAACATAGAAGTCAACACTTAGAGGCGACAGTCTGTTTCATGCTATATGCAATCGTCAGACCACATATACTGTTATTTTTCTCGGCTATGTGGGTATTCTATTATGGCAGTTATTTTTACCGGAAGTCGCTTTGTTTATTTATTTGGGTCAAATTATATTGCTCGTTTTTTTTTTTTTTTTTATTTTTTTATATATATATATATATATATATATATATATATATATATATATATATATATATATATATGTATGTATGTATGTATGTATGTATGTATGTATGTATGTATGTATGAAAATAAAGACAAGAGGAAGACTTCTTTACCAACACGTTTCGTTCTCTGAACGATTTTATCAAGGTAAATGTTGTGGATTCCGGGATGAAATCCGATACCAATAAATGACAAACGCCAAGAAAGAATATAGGAAAATAATGTATTAACGTAATAATACAAACTGGTAATACAGGTTAGTAGATCCAGGAATACGGGTTAGTAGCAAATATCTATACAGTCTTTGGTATTGAAGTATCGCTGTATGACTTCTTACTGAGTCTACGTGCTCGCTCACGGTGACTCTTGCTGGCTACGTTCGTTCTGTCTGTCTGTTACCTTCACTCTCTGTTGCTCTCGTCTCTTTCCTTCTCTCGGGTCTTCACGTAGCAGTAGTATATGTATATACTGGGTGAGTCCATTTGTGTAAAAAGGGGAGGACCTCTCAACAGTAAATATAAGGATTTTATTTTACGACAAGTTGACAGGTCTGTGACAAAAGAAATAAGATACAGAGAAGTAAAGACAACGAAAAGAAGACCAACTAAGTTTTATAGTTAGTAAAAAAAGAAAGGAATTTTAGCGATTATGGTCAGCAGCTAAAAAGGGGAAAGGCTTACCGGCAAGAAGGTTAAAATTACTTCAAAGTAACTTCAGTCGGGAGTTCCTGGTTTTTTTGTGGTTCAGTTTACTTGTCAGATCAGCAAATGGTAGTAAACTGTCTGCACTAATGTAGATTTCGGCAACAATTGTCTTCGCCAGCCAACTCGCTTAATTTTGGTGCCAACCAACGTATACGATTACCACCACTTTGTAATTTCATGCGACCACATCAAAGAGTTATTTGAAGTCTATGATCTAAATGACCCAAAACTCGGAGAAGTTTCATTCATTAAAATAAATTCTCTTTACAAAGTATTTATAAACTAAAAAGTTAAAATAAGTAAAACTATCGTTAGGCTTTCAAAATTTTTTAACCTTAAGAACGCTTAAAAATATTCTTAAGGTTAACTGTGAAAGTAAAGGCAAACTATGGAGGGTGCTAAGTGATATAATTTAATGCCTAATAAACGAAAGTGAGTAAATGCTGTTATTGTTGTTATTATATTAATGTAATTATTACTTATTATTTTATTTTAATTTCATGAATTATTTCTGTATTTAACTATTTTAAATAATAGAAGGTTTTGATTTAACCGTTTTCTTTAATGTTTTCGAATTTTTATTGTCATTTATGTTGGTTTGGAGGAAAAGACTATTTCTTTTAGGAAAGGAGATATTTGAGAAAATCCAGGGTACAGTTTACTTTTGTTTTTATTCGCATTGTCTTTTACAGATATATTTTGATTTATATCTGAATTTTCACACACACACACACACACACACACACACACGCACACACACACACACACACATATATATATATATATATATATATATATTACAATACATAAAAGTTTAATGGTCAGAGTTTAATCACCAGGAAACAGTAGTATTAAAAAAGTGCTCAATACACGTGAAAAAAAATAACATGTAGAGCTTTTTAACTTGAAAAAATTAGGTTACGGATTCAACTGATCTCCTTTTAATTTTATATATATATATATATATATATATATATATATATATATATATATAGAGAGAGAGAGAGAGAGAGAGAGAGAGAGAGAGAAATAGGTGCGTATAGACTGAGAGATAGATACTCATAAACTGAGTGGTAGATAGATTGAGAAATTGAGAAATAGATATAAACAGACTTATATATATATATTTAAATATATATTATTAAATATAACAGACAATGAATGCCTATTGTGTCTGATTATGGGCTGTTTTAATGTTCAAATGTTTGCTTTAATTTCTGATGAAAATAAAGACAAAAAATGTCCAACATTTGGCTATTTTTTTTATTAAGTTGGTCCTAGAGCTTTCGACTCACATGAGTCATCCTCAGAGTTGGTTATGCAGACATGAGACAAAGATATCCACCATCAAAGATGATATTTTGTTATTTTGACATAGAGGAATGCTATGCAACGATAACGGTGGCGGAATAGCAGACGCAGATCCTAAGTTCAAGATACGGTCCTATGACGTCATACCACGCGATAGACCAAAGTATTACAACAGAACCAACGTCAAGATGCAATGTAATGTGTTGTGACTAGTTTGAAATGTAATTTTGTTGAGTGTGGGTTGCTTTGTTTTAATGTAGATGGCCTCCAATATGTGAAAGTTCTTTTTACTGTGTGAGTGTGAGTATTATTGTGTTTAGCAAGTAATATCTCTCTAATATTATGAATATGCTATGTTTATATATATATATATATATATATATATATATATATATATATATATATATATATATAATATAGTAAAAATACAAATGCATATGCAATCATATATCTAAAATATATATAAATATATATACATACAAACATACATACATATATATTTATATAAAAAAAATAATTCCAAGAGGATAGAATCCAGGTAGAACTCAATGTCCAGGACAGAGTAAGGATATAATAAAAGGCACTAATATTCCATGGTCATAATATTCCATTGGAATCGTAAATACATCCAATTCATCAGAACTACAAATTCAAAAAGAAAACAGAAAAGTTTTTTTTCTGTTTTTCTTTTTTGAATTTGTTGTTCTGATGAATTGATCGTATTTATGATTCCAATGGAACATTATGACCATGGAATATTAGTATTTAAGCCTTTTATATATATATATATATATATATATATATATATATATATATATATATGATGGACTCTCCCGTCCCTGTTTCGACGTATGAAGATCTGACAACTTAATTGATTCAGTTATGAAAATTTGTGCCATAATCTTAATTGGCACTTAATAATATTATATATATATATATATATATATATATATATATATATATTATATATATATATATATATATATATATATATATATATATATATATATATATATATATATATATATATAGAATAGACTAGTTATACTGAGAGATAGATAAGATATTGGTTACATTTTTACCAAAAGAAAGAATGAATGAATGACTGAATGAAAGGAATCAATAAGCAATGAAGGGAGAAGTATAAATGAACGAAAGAATAAAAACTGGAATAAAAAAAAAAGAAAGAAATATACAAAATCAGATTTGGAAAGCTTTTCCAATGCATACGGCCGTGCTAATTAATTTTTAAACCTCATCCAGCAAACAAGTCACTGATGTTACGATTTACGACAAAGCGATAGAAAAATATTTTTGAGCAATAATGATGAGTTGAGAAAATCGACAGCGTCCGACCAGATATCTAAATTCTTATCGCCTATCATTTCCGCTGCTTATATCATTTTCAAATCGATACTGAAATCGATTTATTTTATCGATCAACATTAATGCAAACAAATTACAATTATTTTTTCTATCCTTAAAATAATAATTAAACCTCATTTAAATGTAAACCATTCCAGCAACTGGAAGTTAATCTAGGCAATAGTTTAAGAAAAAACCTAATAATTTTTTTCATTGGAAATGTTTGCAATTAAATATATTTATATATTGTTATTAGGAAATTTCAGAAGAATTTTTATTTGGAAAGACGAGAAACATAAGATAAATTATATTAATAATAATAAAAAAAAGATATGAAATTTTATTTCCCAAGAAAAAAAAAAAAAAAAGCAAATATTATTACTATTACGAGCATACTACCCGTAAAAATCACGGAATTATTTGAAAATGGTTCGATCCTTTTATATCAGAATATTTCTATATTTCTGTGCTTGGTTTACGATCAAAGCGTCGTTCCTGGATCAGAGTGTAGTATATGTTCAATCAGTGAAAAATGTTATGCATACAAAATATACGATATACGTGATGGTGCTATAAGGTTTCTGGACAGACCAAAAAGCGATTCCTATCGGAATTCGGATGTTTGGTTATTTGGTCAGATTTTAGAATGAATGAAGGCATCTATCTATCTATCTATCTATCTATCTATCTATCTATCTATCTATCTATCTATCTATCTATCTCAGTGTGTTCATATCTATCTCACTTTGTTCATATCTCCCGCCTCTATCTATCTATCACAGTGTGTTCATATCTATCTATCTATCTATCTATCTATTTATCTATCTATCTATCTATCTATCTATCTATCTTTTCAGTGTTTCATATCTATATCAGTTTGTTCATATCTCCCGCCTCTATCTATCTATCACAGTCTCTCTATCTATCTATCTATCTATCTATCTATCTATCTATCTATCTATCTATCTATCTATCTATTTTAGTCTATCATATCTATCTCAGTGTGTTCATATCTCCCGTCTATCTATCTATCTATCTATCTATCTATCTATCTATCTATCTATCTATCTATCTATCTATCTATCAATGTGTTCATCTATCTATCTATCTATCTATCTATCTATCTATCTATCTATCTATCTATGCAAAGTGTTCTATCTATGCAAAATTTGTCAGTTCGGACTACTTTTCAAAACGCTTATTTCATTGACCAAGCATGTATAGTTTTTATAACTTTCTCATTTGAGGTCATAACTTTTCAGCGCCCGATTTTTATGTCTTTCCATGTCGAAAGCGATGTTTTCCCCTTCCAAAGTAGCCTGTCATTATATTTTGTTTTGACAATATCCATAAAAGGCACTTGCTACAATGCCATAATGTTACTGCGAGCCGATGCACTGATCTACCATGGCCTCTCTATCCTCATGCCATGCTCACAACAGGCTGCCCAAGTCGGTCGCTGGTCCGCGCGATTTGACTATTGTTGTGTGTTCTGGTTGGTCAGTAAGCTTTTAGCTTAAGGATAACGGTTAATCGACCTACACAATCTAATGACGTCAGACATTAGGTCAGGGTTATCTAAATTTGGATGCTTCAGCAGTTTTTTGACTGGCTGTAAACAATTAGAAGCCTGGAGATAAAAGCTGAAAATTGTGCGTATTTCCGTCCATGTTAAAAAAAAAAAAAACTTCAGAATATTTTTATAGTCCGGTTTTGACTAATTTTCTTCATTTCTATTGTCGCATTTTATCACAGCGTTCTAGGATAAAATACCCTCCGACCATTAAAAAATATGCTAAGCGAAGCTTTGTAAATGTTGAAAGAATAATAAAAAAAATGTTTGAACTGAATAAATTTAACAAAACTGCTCGGCAGACCTTGCAGATATTTAAAGAAGAAATTATTATTTATTTATTTTTATTTTTTTGTAGATTTTTTTTTTTTTATTGCAAGAATAGTTTTCGATTTGATTAACGTGATGACGTTGTAAGGTTGCAGGAGACGATTATCTCTCTTTTTACAGGACGAATTTACTAACGTCCGAAAGGGCTCGGAATATCATTGACATTCCTGGAGTGAGGAAACCCTTTAGGTGATGACAAACAGTTGCCGATTAGCTCTCGATGGAGGCAGATCTGGTAGTCAGCGACGGTTAGGACAACGAGCAAAAGCCACGTGTCCCAAATAAGGAACATAAAAGATATAACGCCTATCCATCCAAGAAAGCAAACCCTTCTTTTTATTTATCGGTTCATATATTGTTTACTTTTTTCATGTGTTATAATTATATTTGCGTGGGAAAAATCTTGATAATATATGGTTGTGCATAACATTTTTGTATGACATATTTTTCAAGTCTGTCGGAGTTAGCTCCTCCTTAATTCCCAAATTGTCACTAGGGGTCGTTCTCCCTATACTATAAATACTGGACGACTTCTCGCCTCGTTCTCTTTCCTTCAGGCCTTATGCCGCATCCCACCTCGCGTCGAGGTGAGTTAAATCCTCTTTTTCATTACTTCATTTCAGCGACTACAATGTAAGCTCTCTTAGAAGATCCGCGTCTTTCCATTTCTGGGAGACGCCATGAACATTATACACACATACACGTACGTACGAACATTCATCAAAATACGAACATTCACCAAAGAACAAACACCAATGTTACACACACAAAAATGTTATTGTCCATTGTAAAATTGTTTTGTTTAATACATATATTTGTTTATATACATATATCGGTTTTGTTTGTCTTCTTCATCTTCGGTTGGACACAGCTAGAGTCTCCGCCATTTTTCTTGTATCTAGACCTTCTTCTAGCAGGAAAAATAAACGCGCGTGTTTTCTTTTCATCTTCACCCCCCCGGTCCTCTACAAGTCTAATGTTGTATCTAAAATGTTTTCAGGCCATTTCATTTTGGGAATTAACTTATCTGAGTTAGTTCTTCCTTCTGTTGTGTTAAGGTGTTAGTATATTACGGATATACTAATGCCTAATGGGGGGGGGGCTTGAAAAATAAAGAAAACCAAGATATATCTTCTGTTTTATCAAGCACTCTCAATGAGATAGATAAAGAGATATGAACAGACTCAGATAGATTTATTCGCAGGCAAGGCTTTCACGTTCAAAAACTTTTCTTCTTCTCACATCTAAAGAACCAACTCGAGAAGAGCAGTCCACGAAAAAACATCATTCGAAAACACAAAAAGACAAATAGATGAGAGGAAAAGAGACCAAAGAAAATTCACAGCGCCCCAAACCCTGAACCCTTGTACCCTACCATACCGTGGCTGCGGTTGTCTTTTCAGATCCAGCATAGGACTCATTTCACACAGAAGGGCACACCAATACCCGGAAACGTGTTCCGAAAATGACGTGATAGATAGATAAAAAAAATACAAAGCGGAAATAAATGTAAGTAAAATTTATTTAAATATTAAGTTGTTTGGAAAGTATTTCCGTTCCACGAGAAAGGAAATAAAAAAACAAATGTATTTAAATATTATTTACCAAAACTATAATAACCTTCATTTCTCAACAGCTGCAACGCGATGAGAAAGAATATTTCGATTTCACGTTTCTATTAGGAAACATTTGAAAACTCTTTTCAACTTCTTTCTTTCTTTCTGAATGTTCTAATACTGATGGAATTAGCTTGTATTCAAAACATATTAAAGAGAGATGTGGCAGAACCACTCACTCGAACGATCTCGTTTTTTCTTGGGTCTCTTTTGCAGAGTGTTCCCTTACATTGTTATGCTGGAGAATAACAACTTCCTTGTTTACCAAAGCGGGGTACTTTCAACATAAGGTCTCATTTTCCGATCAAGTTGACAGCAAGTGGTAGTTCTTCCATGGACCACAAGTTCCTAATATATATTATATTCTTACTCTGTCCTGGACATTGAGTTCTACCTGGATTGGGAATCTATATATATATATATATATATATATATATATACTCGACGTTCCCGTCGAATTCGACGTCCCTAGGAAACCGACAGTCCAATAGCACATGAGATTTGATTATAGTGGTGAAGGTTTCGTGCAGGACCATCCACACTTTTTGAAGGGCCGAATACAGAGACCTGGTGCACTACGTGCCAAAGGGTCCCCAAACGACCCTCCGCTGGTTTTGAATTCAGAGTTGTCCTTCTCCTAGACCAGTTGCCATCCAAGGCTATAGAACCCAGTCTGTCCTGCTATTTACCCATAGCTGGAGGGAGAAGAAGAGGATTCACACCTTTCCCAGGGGTATTAGCACGTAAGTGAATGTAATGGATTCGACTGGAATTCGAACTCCGATTCCTCAGTCCAAGCCGCTATCTTTACTCCACCGTGCCTCCTATAATAATTATAATTGATATATATATATATATATATATATATATATATATATATATATATATATATATATATATATATATATATATATATAATATTATCAATATATATATTTTCTGTGTTCTGTTAGAATAAATGTTCGAGTTCCCCTCAATTCATGTGTGTTCTGGTAGCCTGAAGATCACGGTGATGTGACACTCAAGTAGCAATCTGAACTTTGTCTCTTTTTGGGAACTGTTGTTGGTTAGCGTATTTGGTCTGTCTTGCTCATTTATACATAGAGCACTCTCTTTTACTCTTTAGATAAGGGTCTTATTTTTCTTATCCGTTCATGTTTCCTTTTCGCTTTTTATTGATTTGTCTCTGTGTTTTTTATTCATTGATTTTGGTTTTTATTTATATTTTTGTGGTCACTTGGCAGGCTTTGTGTTGGTTTTATCAGCGGTAAATTACAACGACAAACTTATTGTAACTGCAATAAAATCTGCATTCCATTGTCTGTGATTTTTTAAAAAAGATATGCGTATTAATATTAAATGGCAAGATCATTTCTAAACACACACACAAACACACAAATAATGTACTAGCAGTAGAACCCGGCGTTGCCCGGGGATGTAACAGTAAGAGATAGATCAAGTATCGACCATCATAAAGACTGAAAAATAACATTGACAAAGATTATTGTTTAAGGTTGACGGACACGCATGTCTTAATTAGTTTTTTTTTTGTTTTGCTTTTTTTTTTTTTTACGAATTGGTCAAACCCAAACAAAAACATTGTTTTCAATCGTTATGAGTCTATCGATTGAATAGAATTTTATTATAAACAATTGTCTTGTAAATGGAATTTTAAAAGCATTCTGAATGTAAAAATAAAGAAAAAGTGTGCAAGACAATAAGAAACACTACCTGCCAAAAAAAGAGAAGTTTTGTTGAAATCGGTTGAAAAATGTAGGAAATCCGATCCCATATATAAACGAACACACGCATACAAACAACTTGGGTTTTTAGCATAACTCGATATGATTTGTCCCCCTTTCATTCTCGCGATGCCTCTTAATCGTGTTTTCAAATTGATTTCATGTAAAACCAATTGTGTTTTTCCAATTTTGTCAGAACCACCGCAAGGTAATTTTACGTAGTCCTGTGAAGTTTTGTTGAAATCGGTTGAAAAATGTAGGAAATCCGATCCAATATATAAACGTACACACACACACACACACACACACACACACACACACACACACACACACACACACACAACCTGGGTTTTATAATAAGTATGATGTATGTTCTGGTTACCTGAACAATTGCAGTAGTGTGAAGTTTTTCTGAACTTTGTCCCTTTTTGAGAAGTGTCACTGGGTAGTGTATTTCTTCTGTCTTGCTCATTTAAACATAGAGCACTCTCTTTTACTGTTTATGTCGGTGTCACCGTTTGATGTTTTCTTCTTATTATACAGTGTGCGATGGGCTAATCGTTGTCTAAATTAAGCAAAAATGAAAATAACACTGACATCATTTTAACAGATATATTTACCAAAATTACACAAAAAGTATCTTCAAATACTAAAGAGTAATTTTATTCAATAAAATCACCATTGGTTTCAACCACGGCCTCCAGACGACATCGGAAACTCATGCAACTCTTCTAGACGGTCTCCTTGTTTAAGTTGGTGAAAGCAGCCATAATCCTTCATCTTTGTTCTCTTGCGCAACTGCACCCCACACATAATAATAAAGTGGGTTGCAGTCTGGGGAGTTAGGTAGCCAGACGTAAGAGGTGATATGGTCGCAGAAATTGTCTGACAGCCATGACTGAGTTCTCTTATCTGCATGGTGCAGAGTCCTGTTGCCAGGGTCTTCCAGCAGCCACCCTGTTGACTCAGAACAGTACTACTTCCTCAAGACACTTTCTGGCTTAGCTTCATGGTGATCTTTTCCTCACAGACAGTGCCCAACTGACCCAACTATACTGTGCAGTATAGTAGGGTCAGTTGGGCTGTAAAAAGCACAATGCTCAATGTAAAATATAAAAGTACGAATACAGAACAGTATTAATTACATTTACCGGCTTGAATGTTCGCGAAATTTCGTGGAAAATGTGACTGGATGGTAAAATCACGTCAGGTTATATGACGCTTCGCATAAGGGTTACAGGTTCTATTTCTGCATATTTTCTACGAAATTTCTTAAAAACAAAACATTTAGTAAAATAATTTATATATATAAAAATAACATGTAAACAGAATATATATATATATATATATATATATATATATATATATATATATATATATATATATATATATATACGTATGTACATACGGTACTATATATATATATATATACACACATGTTGACAAAAACAAAACTGCTCACGGGCACGCACGCGAACCCTACAGAACATAGGAAGTGTATGTATGTGTGTATGTGTGTGTGTATGGTGGATATGCAATATAATTGGCCCTGTTCTGGCATCTCGTCTACAGTCGCTCTCTCACAGACGCCGTCGCCTCTCTCTCTGTCTGTTTTACAAATACTTTCATGGCAGTTGCTCCGTGGAGCTGCATTCGCTGGTTCCCAGACTTCATGAGTTCAAGCGCCCTACAAGAGGCTGGCATCACGCTCTCACCCTTTCACTGTCGAAACTACTCAATGTAGCCGTCTCTTCTACTCCAATAGCTTCATGTCTCGCACCTCTCGCATGTGGAACTCCCTTCCCTATTCCAGTTTCCCTGAGAGCTATAATCTCCAGCTATTCAAATGTAAAGTCAATCGACATCGCCTTGATCTATCCACTAACCTTCTCCTCATCCTTTCCTCTATCACTTCTATCTGATCTTGCTCCAAATCTTCTGTAACCCCTTCCGTTCTAGTGGCTTCTCGCCTTGCTTGGGGTGAAACGCTTAAAAAAAAAAAAAAAAAAAAGTTTCCGTGTTTGTTAATACCTTGCTTAGCTTTTATTTGTAATGTATACAAGAGGTTTTTCTAAGCTTAGTTTTATACTGCACAAGGCCAAATGAAAGCAACGAAGATTGGATTTCTTCATTCTTCCAAGTGAGGAGGGCCTCCCCGTCAAGAAAATTAGAAAAAATTGGGATTCATCTGGGTTTGAACATTGACCTCTAGCATAGGTACTTTATGTTATTTTAACGATGTGACAAGTCTACCTGTAGTTTATACGAGGGTCATTTTTTCGGTATAAGGACTTCTAATACAGATAGGAGCTTACTTTTTTTTTTGTTTTACTTCTTTTTCACATGGATTTAATTTCTTTTTGCAGACTAAAAAAAAAAACTTTTGGAGTCAGGATGCTGAAAGTAACATCAATCAGCTAAGGGACAAACCTTTTACTCGTATTAATTCTCTCTCTAATATATATATATATATATATATATATATATATATATATATATATATATATATATATATATATATATATATATATATATATATATATATATATATATATATATATATATATATATATATATATATATATACTGATGAGCGGAAAGAGTAATTGCCGGAGTGTCCATTTACGAAACACTGAAGTTAGGATGATGAAAGAAACAATCAATCAGCTATGGGACAAACCTTTTACTTGTATTAATTCTAATTATATATATACATTGAACAATATAGACATATTGTGTCTACTTATTTTTATACTGATTCTTTCCAGTTGTCTAATCAGTTTCTTGATACAAAGATGAAATTCATCAAGTAAGTCACCGTAGTTTTTTAAAACCCAAGTACTTCCGACCTTTCC
>CAHIKZ030005597.1:1275000-1400000 GCA_903632075.3 Acanthosepion pharaonis | reverse complement strand
TTCCTCCCCGATTATGACCTGCTGCCACAAAAATCCTCCCCGATTATGGCCCGTGCCTTAACAATAAAACAGAACACAAATCCTCCCGTTATGGGCCTGAGAATAAAACAGAACACAAATGTAAATCTCCCCGATTATGGCCGTGTTAACAATAAAACAGAACACAAATGTATTAACCTCCCCGAATGACCTTAAGCAATAAAACAGAACACAAATGTATTAACCCCCCGATTTAACAATAAAACAGAACACAAATGTATTAATCCCTGATTATGGCCGTGAACAATAAAACAGAACACAAATGTATTAATCTCCTGATTTATAACAATAAAAACAGAACACAAAATTTATTAACCTCCCCGAATGACCTGGCCTGAGCAATAAAACAGAACACAAATGTATTAACTCTCCCCGATTATGGCCGTCTTAACAATAAAACAGAACACAAATGTATTTTTATGGCCGTTTTAACAATTGAACAAAATGTATTAATCTCCCCGATTATGGCGTGCCTTAACAATAAAACAGAACACAAATTATTAACCTCGATTATGGCCGTGCCTTAACAATAAAACAGAACACAAATGTATTAACCTCCCCGATTATGGCCGTGCCTTAACAATAAAACAGAACACAAATGTATTAACCTCCCCGATTATGGCCGTGCCTTAACAATAAAACAGAACACAAATGTATTAATCTCCCCGATTATGGCCGTTAATCTCCAGAACACAAATGTATTAACCTCCCCGATTATGGCCGTGCCTTAACAATGAAACAGAACACAAATGTATTAACCTCCCCGATTATGGTCGTGGCTTAACAATAAAACAGAACACAAATGTATTAATAAAATTATGGCCGTATTAACAATAAAACAGAACACAAATGTATTAACCCCCCTGATTATGACCTGGCCTGAGCAATAAAACAGAACACAAATGTATTAACCTCCCCGATTATGGCCTGCCCCGATTAACACAAATGTATTAATCCTCCCCGATTATGGCCTGAACAATAAAACAGAACACAAATGTATTAACCTCCCTGATTATGGCCGTGGCCTGAACAATAAAACAGAACACAAATGTATTAATTATGGCCTGGCCCAATAAAACAGAACACAAATGTATTAATCTCCCCGATTATGGCCGTGCCTTAACAATAAAACAGAACACAAATGTATTAACCTCCCCGATTATGGCCGTGCCTTAACAATAAAACAGAACACAAATGTATTAACCTCCCCGATTATGGTCGTGCCTTAACAATAAAACAGAACACAAATGTATTAACAATGGCCGTGCCTTAACAATGAAAATTATGGCTGCAGCCTTTAACAATAAAACACAAATGTATTAATCCTCCCCGATTATGGCCGTGCCTTAACAATAAAACAGAACACAAATGTATTAACCTCCCCGATTATGGTCTGGCCTGAACAATAAAACAGAACAAAATGTATTAACATTATGGCCGTGCCTTAACAATGAAAACAGAACACAAATGTATTAACCTCCCCGATTATGGTCGTGCCTTAACAATAAAACAGAACACAAATGTATTAACCTCCCCGATTATGGCCAAACAATAAAACAGAACACAAATGTATTAATCCTCCCCGATTATGGCCGTGCCTTAACAATAAAAACAGAACACAAATGTATTAATCTCCCCGATTATGGCCGTGCCTTAACAATAAAACATTATGGTCAGAACAATAAAATGAACACAAATGTATTAACCTCCCCGATTATGGCCGTACCTTATGTAACACAAATGTATTAATCTCCCCGATTATGGCCGTACCTTAACAATAAAACAGAACACAAATGTATTAACCTCCCCCGATTATGGTCTCTCAATAAAACAGAACACAAATTATTAACCTCCCCGGTATGGTCGTGCCTTAGCAATAAAACAGAACACAAATGTATTAATCTCTCCGATTATGGTCGTGCCTTAGCAATAAAACAGAACACAAATGTATTAATCTCTCCGATTATGGCCGTGCCTGAGCAATAAAACAGAACACTAATGTATTAAAATTATGGTCGTGCCTTAACAAATACAAATGTATTCTCTTCATGGTCGTTACCTAGCAATGAAACAGAACACAAATGTATTAACCTCCCCGATTATGGTCGTGTTAACAATAAAACAGAACACAAATTATTAACCTCCCTGTTATGGTCGTTTTAACAATAAAACAGAACACAAATGTATTAACCTCCCCGATTATGGCCGTGCCTTAACAATAAAACAGAACACAAATGTATTAACCTCCCCGAAAACTCTCAATAAAACAGAACACAAATGTATTAACTCCCCGATTATGGCCGTGCCTTAACAATCAGAACACAAATGTATTATCTATCTTTATGGTCATTAATGAACACAAATGTATTAATTCCATTATGGTCTATTAACAATAAAACAGAACACAAATTATTAACCTCCATCTTCTTCTATAAAACAGAACACAAATGTATTAACTCCCCTGATTATGGTTTGTTTAATCTCCCGATTATGGTCCCTGTTCTTCCAGTTCTATTAACAATAAAACAGAACACAAATTATTAACCTATTATGGTATCCTTAACATCATCTATTTTAACTGTGTCCCATCAAGAAAACAGAACACAAATGAACATTATGGTCTGCCTTAGCAATGAAACAGAACACAAATACTTCCCCCGATCCAGAACACAAATGTATTAACTCTTATTAAGGTCGTTTGTATTCTCGTTATCCTTCCAAATTTCTGTCCTGCCATCTGTTTAATAAAAAAACACAAATGTATTAACCTCCCCGATTATGGCCTACTTTCCTCCCCGATTATGGCCGTTCTTTCCTTGTATTAATCTCCCCGATTGGCCGTTTAGTATAAAACAGAACACATATTCTCCAACAATAAAAACGAACTTTATGGCCGTGCCTTAACAATAAAACAGAACACAAATGTATTAACCTCCCCCGATTATGGTCGTCCTTACAATAAACAGAACACAAATGTCTCTTCCCCGAATGGTTTTCCGTTTTCTATTTTCTCCCGATTATGTCCCTTGTGTCAGAACACAAATGTTTTAATGCCTTACTTGGGATTAAAAACAGAACACAAATTAAAATTAAATCTATAAAAAATAGAACACAAAATTAATCTCCCCTGATTATGGTCGTGCCTTAGCATCAGAACTGTATTATCATTATGGCTGGACAATAAAAACAGAACACAAATGTATTAACCTCCCTGATTATGGCCGTGCCTTAACAATAAAACAGAACAGTAAGTATTCAGAACACAAAATGAATTAATTTTGGGGGCGTTATTAATCTCCCGAATTTTAAGTATTAATCTTCCGATTCTTATTCTTATTGATCTTTCACAGAAAACTATGCTCGTTGATCATCCATCTCTGTCCCATCTCTGGTATTCTCAAGGCATCCTTTTATCTATCTTAGTTATGTAATACTTGTTCCATTACGACCATTTTTTCTGTTCCAAGCCTTATTTGTCTCTTGATTCTATTTTTATTATTATCTTCATCTGTGATCAAGAAAACATGGTCCATCATTCACTGTCATAACAGGAGGATTGATAATGTCCTGCCATCTGTTTACAAAAAATCATCACATTTTGACCGTTTTTCCAGTTGTTTTTTTTTTCCTATTATTGTCCTTTCATCAGTCTCTTCAAATAATGTTTTTTTTTCTTTTTTAAGTGTGTTTAGTTTTCTCTATTAAGTTTAAAATAAACAAAAATATCTAAACTTCATCGATTATATATATATATATTCATTTGGGGGCGTTATATATATATATTGTCTTTCATATATATCATGTCCCATATATATTCTCAGCATCCTTCTGTAGAACGACATTTCTGTTGCCTTATGTCTCTTGATCTGTTTTAAGTATCTTCATCTGTGAGGAAATGGTCCAGCATTAAACACAGGAGGATTGATAATCCATGGTCATAATTTGATTTCCATTGTTTTTTTTTTATGTATTATTGTATTTCTTATGAAGAAATACATTTATTTCTTTTCCCTAAGTGGTTAGTTCTCTCTAGTTGAAAAAATTAAATATATTCGAAATATATATATGATAAAAAAACACTAATATTCCATGGTCATAATTTATTCCATTGGAATCGTAAATACGATCCAATTCATCAGACCAAAAAATTCAAAAAGAAATCAGAAAAATCAGGGGTTGTTTTTTAAAATTTAGTGAGAGTGTATGTATGAGAGTCTGGGACAAATGTTAGAGTAAAATTTATATATTTTAGCTCTGTCCCGGAGTTCTACCTGGATTCTATCTTCTTGGATTTATTTTTTATACAGATATATATGTATGTGTATGTATGTATGTATATATATTTATATATATGATTGCATATGTATGTGTATATTTACCACTAATATTTTCATTATCTATATCTATCTATCTATCTATCTATCTATCTATATATATATATATATATATATATATATATATATACACTAGCGGACGCATAGAACACGGCCTATGAACGATTTGGGATGCAGGTCAATACAGAAAAGACCAAATTATTAGTTCAACCACAATCCGGACTGCCGCTCCCAAACACTAACACCACTGTCAATGGCCAACCGCTGGAGCAGGTAGATCAGTTCTCGTATCTGGGGAGCATTCTGACATCAACAGCCACATGCAGAAAGGACGTGGAGAATAGAATCAGGGCAGCCCACTCCGCCTTTGGCCGACTCAACTGCCGCATATTTAAAAACCACGCACTGACGATGACCACCAAAATATATGGTCTTCCGGGCAGTAGTCCTCTCCACCCTTTTATATTCCTGCAAAACATGGACCCTATATAGAAGCGAGGTAAAAATGCTAGAACGCTTCCAGCAACTGAAAAATCCTTAATTCTTTATATATATATATATATATATATATATATATATATATATATATATATATATATAGTCCTGATAGCTTTAAAACGTTACATCAACATTATAAAAAAGAAACAAAACGAAAAAAAAAAAAACGATCATTTATTTATCTTAGCTTTTACTGTGAGTGTACTTCTAAAATCTTTCTCGGTGCGTCGCTAGGGTAGTGGTTATCAGCCTGACGTGTCTAGTGCTGAACTTTCGCACCAATGCCACTGGAAAGGTACGAATCCACCTCACCCAGGTAAGCTGAGCTCTCTTGCTTTGATTGGTCACTAGTTTAGGACAATGACAACTTGAATTCAAAACCAGTTGGTGTGAGAGCTAGCAACTAAATCTGCTTGTGACAGAAGCCAGTAACACCTGGTGCGGTGAGGCTGTGGTCCTAGCGTGGTGAGGTTGTGGCCATATACTCCACAGGTTTGGCATAATTGAAAAATATAATATAAACAAATACAACTGATCTTCTTAAGAATCAATATTGTTACTGTTCTCTGTAAATCCTGTAGTCTTATGCTGCAAAGTTGTATTAATGATGAACTCTTTTGCTACTTCGGCTTTGCGAATTTTGATGCGTGAATTTCGCAAAACTACTTCTTTGTCTCATGTCTTTTCAGAACGTGTACAATCACGGCTCTCCACAACTTTCTGTAAAGGACAGGAAATTGTGGAAATTTTTTTCATACGCTTGTGTCTTAGTGGCTTTATTGCCTTGCTTCAGGTGAAATGATTAAAATACATCTAAAAGCAATATCTAAAACTCTACACCGCTGATTATCAACATGGACAGTAAGAGGTACTATGAAGGGGACAGTAAGTATTCAGAGGAACATTTTATATACGTATTTGGCAACTGATCTAAAAAATGACCTTCAATCTGTTACAAGAAAAGGTTTGTTAATTCTAAAGCCACCAAAACGAAATTACTCTCTTTTAATGGTCTTATTGAAGCTTTTTTGCCTTTCATCTAGTATGGCTGATGCTAACCTCCAGAATAGTGACTCATTGCGCCTTCTCGGACTAACGTTTTCGACTGACATGAAGTGAAATGATTATATTGAATCAATATCTAGGTCTGCTGCCATGAATATTAGTTAACTGCATTGTGCTAGATAATTTTCCTCGTCAGAATCTATCTTAGACTTTTATAAGTCTACCACTCGTCTATTGCTGTCACATCTGGTCTGGTGCTTCTGCTATATATTTAGAGATTCTGGACAAAATATAAGGAAGAATATGCAATTTTATCGGCCTGGCATCTCAGATTCAGTCACTTTTCTACCGCGTCCTGGGTATGACTTAAAACTACGTCCGCGTCCTGGGTGTGAAGATAAACTACGTCCAGCAGCAAGGCCTCTGATAATACGTTTTTGAAAAAATAATGTTGCCAGCTGTACGTTTTTGACAAAATAATGTTGCCAGCTATACATTTTGGGGGGAAAAAATTAAAAGATATTTGATTTTGACAATACAAAAATTACCAGGAAAAAAAAAGTTGTCGGCATTAAATAACCCATTGAGGCTGATATGCCGTAAAACAAAACAAACCAAACTTTTCTATCGTCGTAACCTATGGCAAACATGAGACGTACATTTTGTTGGCATTATTAAGCTTGTTTTTGTTGGCATGAATTTTCAGCCTACCAAGTGACTTTTCAGCCCACTAAGTGACGTTTTAGCCGAGCAACTGACTTTTCTGTTAGCATGGCATGAATTGTCAGTACTTCATGCCAGTTTGTCGTTAGTTGGCACCATGGTACAATGATATATGACTTAATTGTCCTGCTTTAATCAAGTAAAGCCTACCACGATCATCGCTGGTAAGGTTGTGTCTGTCACTCATATAGTCTGGAACTTTCATATCAAGACCTTCTGGACCAGTTCTTTTCAGTTTTCTTTTGCAATCCGAGAACATTCAAAAGCAGTTCTTCAATGACAAATCTCCTTTCGTCATGTAACACAATCATTTGCATGGATTGATTGATTGGTTTGTTTTTAGCGGCATGTCAACTTCTTATGGGTCATTTAATGTCGAAATTTAATTTTCTTGGGAGCTTTGAATTAAGAAAAATATTATATATGTTATTCTGCTTTCACAATTGAATACATGGTAGTTTATACACAGCTTTTGTGCACATGGGTGTTTGCGTAGACATAATTAGTAGAGGCGATGATATATGTATTTTATGTTGTAATTTTGTTGAAGTTATATTTTGGAATACAGTTTGTTTTCTTTAAGAAATTGTAGGATATTATATGGACTAATGTCATGAAGGAGTTCTTTCATGTTAATTGTTTGGTTAGTTGATTTTGATCGGCGGCATACCAACCTCCATAATGCCGAAATCTAGATATTTTGTACGTAATTTTATGCCTTCAACACCAGATACCTTGAATATAATTTTACACATTCAGAGCAAAGATATGTTTGTAGATATATATATTTTGTAGATCATAAAAATGTGTTGTTGATAATTTTACTATAAAAATGTACTGTTGATTTTTGCTTGGGGGTTCTTTACATGCCCATAGCACGGACCCTAACTGGTGCTACTACCCCGGGTAAGCGTGGTCCTGGGAACAATAGTTATTACGAGGTAATTCAGACGCTTTGCTCTCGGATGCAGTTTATAGCCATACCCAAGACAACATTTGAATGGAAATCCCAGTCATATGAACTGATGTTTGCGAGGTTCAGCTATTCTTTCAGGTCATCCTTATATCGCTTCTTCGGTTTATGGACTGGTCGCTTATTTTTTAATCATTTCACCCCAAGCAAGGCGATAATACCACTAAGACGTAGGGAGCTACTAGGAAAGTGAATGAAAAGACTTTAGAAGAAATCGGAAATCCAATCATAAACACGGAGCAAATGATAAACCTCTGCTTCTGTTGAAAAGCTCGGGGAGGAGTGTGAACTAGGCGGTTTCTGTTAGCAAGCTCTCTATATTAAAAGCTGCAGTGAAATCCTTTTGCTGCTTATACTATCAATATGACCACTTCAACGCATCGCATATTTCAGAATTGTTGCTTCAATGTTGTCGTACTGACTTCGCTCAAGCACTTGTATGTCGTTGATATGCGTTCTCATATCCCATATTTGATTCCAAGTATTCTATGCAAGCATCGTTGGTAAAACATGTTAATAAATCCTCCTGGACAATTTAATTCTTTCAATATCTTCCAGAAAGAAATCCTGCGGACCACTTGTATAGTAAATATTCAAAAGCATACCAAAATGGTTTGGTTAAAGTTTGTTACTGGTTTGTAAACTAACTTTATGTTATAGTAAAAAATACCAAAGGGCGTGGGTAATAATTATCGTTGATTAATGCGGCAGCTGTTGCTACTGCCCTATTAAAGAACAGACGAAAGCAAGCTTGATGATTGAGATCTGTATATATATATATATATATATATATATATATATATATATATATAATTTAGTTTTATAGCCAAGGTTAGTTTTAATATTAGGGTGTTCAAATATTGAAAAAATGAAACAATTTTTGTTGATAATTATAAACCTCCTGAAGTAGGCCGGAGCGTACAACGGCCGAAACGCTGTGATAAATATGGCAACAAAAATGAGGACGATAGTCCGAACAAAGTAAATAGCGTACATAATATCTCATCTCAGAAATATAGACAGATAATTATAAAATTAAAAAGAATATGCACTACTAACAAATAATAAAAATTCAACGAATACTTTTTTGTTATGTTTAATATTTTCTCGGTGCTAATTTTACTTTTGTACCTTCAAAAAATATAGCCATTGTTGAAAACACCTACTCGATGTTAAAAACTAATGCACCGTTTTAATCGACTGTAACCCAAGTTATACAGCACTTCGCTCAGGATAAGAAAATGTATGAAAGAAAACATTATAATTTCATTGCTTTGAATAAATTCCTTGTTAAATTATTTTGCTTCGCTAATTTCTTTTTATTTCGCACTCATTCAGAATTCCAATCGGCATTACTTTGTCTCATTTGTGTCAAAGGTTTTAATAAAACCTTATAATGTTTTTGTGATGAGTAAATTATGTTTTGACGGGTACTTTTCCTACCTTGATAAATACGAAATGGCCAATGAGATAAAAAAGTAAAAACAATTTTATATTAAATAAAAATTAAATGAAATAAGAGAATTAATGAAAGAAAAACAGAATTAAGTTGTGACAAATGTTTTTATTAATGATGGGCAGCGTGGAAAAAAAGGAAAGCATTTTTTTAGTAATTAAAAATGAAAATAAATTAGAATTCATGGAAGAAAAACAAAAGTTGTGTCAAGTGGGTTTAATAAAATCTTACGTCATTTTCCCGGAAAATATATGGTGAGAAAATTATGTTTCCATGGCCACTTTTTGTTGTATCCTTAAACAAGGTTACAAACAGACAAAGGCGGTATTCGAGTGGACGGAACAACAACACCGGCGTAGATGGAAGAAAGAGAGGTTTACTGTAAAAGAGAATACACTACTGAAAGACAGGGAGTCGATTAACACCTTCCCGAAGCCAGTCAGACAGACAGACAGACTCTGGTATGTCATGTGCACACTACATATATTACTGATATAGTCAGTCCACAATAGGAGAGTGGAACATTCCATTGCAACACTCTTCCTACTTTGATAAATACGAGATGGACTTATTTCCTTATAGGCACTTTTTCCGGACAGTAAAAGAACCACCATAAAAATGTCTGTTTACGAAGCAGTAAACTCTCATCTGTTTAAATTTCTGAGATGAGGTATTATAACTATTTACATCGTTTGGACTGTTATCTTCATCTTTGTTGTCATATTCATGACGTTACAGCCGTTGTACGCTCCGGTCTTCTTTTGGTGATATACGTTGGAATTTCGAACCGAACCTTTAATTTAGTCCACGGGGGTAGAATGTTCTAATTCCACACACCATGCCTTTTTCGATATCTCAGTATCAGTTAATTCACTTTAGTAACTCAATTCTCCGAGGTTTTGTTTCCTCACCTGTGGCCAGGTATTGAACTCACAACTCTTTTGGTCAACTCACGTTTTAGATTACTCAAAGAGCACCTGATGTTTATCGTCAACAGCTGTTGGCATGTTGGCAAAAGGTTCTGGATGTCTATTGAGAACGAGCATTATGTCAAATTTGATGTATATCATTTTTTCTAATAAATTAAAAACGGCAAGGACTTTTTTGGTTACCTTGTAGTAACATCAAATTTTTTTGTACGCACATACCGGTTTTATATATTATCAATTCAAACCCTGTGCCTGGGGCGACGCAGGATGTGCAGAAACATTGGGTTTAAAATTAGTCATGTTGAACGGCAAGACATCTCGCTTGGTGAAATGAAGTCTCTGGCGAGATAGGATTCGCACTCTGAAAAAGATAAACGAAACACATGCACTACCTATAAGTAAAAAATTACTTATTGTTATATACCGTATCGATGAGCACTAATGGGTATGTCCCAATCCTCATAAATACGTTGGACACTATTGTAAGTGGGGGTAATATGTTGCCTAAGTAGTCCACCACAAGCAGTGGTTTACCTGCTTCACGCCGCTGGCGAGTATTGTATTTTATTGATGTTATAAAGATTACCATTTCATTTCCAACCTCCGTTTTGGTTATTCCTCATCAGTAACCTTTTCTAGGTTACAACACTTATGAGGCAAACCTTATAGGAAATTACATATACAGTGGATTCCGGTTAAATAAAACAACGGTTACACGGAGAACAGAAACGGAATATTTTCTTTTTAATCCAGTTTAAGAAAGAAAGAATGGTCGCTTATAGGGACCAAAGTTCGTGGTCCCGCTAAACAGTATCCATTGTTCAAGTATCTAGCAAAACAAAACAGTCACTTGGGTGCATCAGAACGTGTTAAACGATTTATGAGAAAGTATTGACGTGGCTGAAACCAGCTTCTACCAAATACGATGTTAGGAAGGCCAGCAAAAATCAACTTTAAGCGCTTCCATAGATTGGGATAAGATCTCACAATACTTCGATGATGCCACAAGTCATATTTACCGTGAAGCCACTACCGCATTGTAATATCATTGCCATTTTGTAAATCTATCAATTCTTCCCGCACATAGTCTTCGTATTCGATTACTTGGACTTCAAACGAGTTGTTATACCAAATTGGAACGGGCAATACGATAATATGCACACATCTCTGTACTCTGTCATCATGCAATGATTACAAATAATCCTAACATATAATGACATCAAACAATTCATCTTTCAAGCGAACGAATCGTTGAAATTGGGGCAGTTGACGTCTTGAAATGTTCATCTTATATTGAACTTTGAAATGAAGGCAGTAATGGACGATTTACAGTTGACAAGTATGTTTGGCTTTCCTTGCAATAACGTACTGAGATAATTTAGTTTGGCGAATATGTCGTTAAGGAAAAAGATATCTCATTTTGAAGCTGTCAGAGAAGTAGCTCATGAAAATATCCACGCCATCTTTCCAAATATGCTGTCGGGGTCACAAATAAGTGTATTCCCATCTTTTGCTCGAAGAGGGTTCACTGGAGCGGACAGTGGGGCATAAACATCACGCAAAAGCTTGTAAAAGAGCTTTGACTCCTTGATGTCTGCAGCAGACTGTGCATTTTCAGAATTATTGTCCAACCATTACCATTCGTATGATAAAGTTTGTGTTGTATCCTTAAACAGGTTACAAACAGACATGGCGGTGCTCGTGTGATGGAACAGCAACACGCGCGTAAATGAAAGAAAAGTTTAGTGTAAAAGAGAATACACTGCTGAAAGACAGGGAATTTACCAATCGCTCCACGCGGTCAGATGTGGCACAAGGCCGAATTTAATGTCGGGTAACTCACTATATATAGCAACTGATATAGTCAGTCGACATAGTGAGTATGTGACATACCATTACCACAATTTGCATTTAACCTTGTTCTACACAGCCATCATATCACAGGTTACCTTGAAATTGACATGAAAGAACCTTTCGTATGTCTTGCAAAATTTCTACAATATAAATATCGGTAACAATGTCATCAAACGAATCTTCATGTTTTCTCTCCACAAGTACAGGAGGACAGGTAGCACTTAACAGTTCAGTATTCTTTTCTTTGTTTCCAACGAAAACTTTCCTGTCTCGTAATCTGCTCAGCTTTTGGAATGCGTCTTTGGTCATCCTAATATGTTTTCGGATCTCAGTGTCGCACTTCCCTTCCTCTGTTAGAACACTTCCCAGATATTTAGATTTCTGCACCGGCTTGATTTTAGTACTCCCATTGGGCTCATCATGTTGCTGATGACCATGCATTCCGTTTTCTTCTAGTTTATGCTTAGTCCTTTCTCGCTATCCTTTGCTAAATTCTGTAGGAGGTTTTGTAGTTTCCTTTCCATGTCTGCTATCAGATCTGCATCATCTGCATATATTATGTTGTTAAGATTGTAGCCGCTAATGATGAATCCTGGTAGGACTTCCAGTTCTCTCAGAATTGCCTCGCTGTATAGGTTGAATAAGTCCAGTGAGAAGACACATCCATGTCTTCCACCCTTTTCTATTTTTGTATATTTGCTGAACACATTTTTAGCTTAATGCAGGCGGTTTGCTACCAGTATAGATTTTTGATTATTCTAATGTCTTTCCCGAATATGACAAGTTTGTTGAGCAGCTCCAACAGATCTTTGTGGTGTACATTGTCGAATCCCTTTGAGTAGTCTATAAAACACAGCTACACGTCCTTCTGCATTTGTATTGAGCTTTCTAATAACATTCTGAGCATAATTATAGCGTTCCTTGTTCCGGTGTCTTTAGCAAATCCGCACTGTTCTTGACGCATTTCCGGTCTGATTCTGCTGCGCCCCCTGTTCAATAGAATTCGGATGATGAGTTTTATTATGTGGCTCATTAGGTTCATTCTTAGGTGGAGTTCACACTCATTTGTGCCTGGTTTCTTAGGCAGTACTATGAAAATAGATTTGCTTAGGTCTTCCGGTATATCACCACTGTTGTAGATTTCATTTATTATTTCTGTAATCCTAACTATGCCGAAATCACCTAAGGCTACCAGCATCTCTATTACAATTCCGTCTGGCTCTGCCGCTTTGTTTCTGCCCAGTTTGGTCAGTGTAGCTTCTACTTCGGTTTTTAGTATTTCCGACCCATCGATATTTCTATGTATTGTTCTCTTTAGTCGAGGAAGAGATCTCCAACATATTTGTTCCGTCGCTGAATAATTTTTTTCTTTATCTAATATGATCATTCTGTCCTTGGATTTTGCGCAGCCTGTTGATGAGCATGTCTTCTTTCCTGTTAGTTCCCTTATTTTCTATGGATTTCTCCTTTATTTGTGATACACATTCTCTCTATTTCTACACATTTTCGTTGAGCCATTTTATCTTTAATCTGCCTGCATTTGTTCCTTATTTCATTGCGTTGCTTTCCCTATTCAGTGCCATGTCTTAGTATTGTTTTCTGTTTCCTTTGCATCCTGTCGAGAATCTCATCTGTGATCCAGTCGTTTTTTTCTTCTTCGTCCATTCTCCTTTGGGATGATGTCATTTGTAGATGGCACTAAAGCTTCTCTTAGTGTAGTCCATTTTAAGTTTCCATTTCACACTGTTTATATATTTTTCCTTCAGGTTTGGGTCATTTAGGAGTCTGTTGTATTGCAGCTTGAGTGCTGCGTTAGGCTTCTGCAGTTTCCCGAGTTTCACTCTTAGTTAATATATAACAGGAAGGTGTTCGTTTGGATAGGTTTTGCAGTGGACAACCGCATTTCTGAATCTTTTGCTGATGATTATGTAGTCAATTTGTTTTTAGTTTCGGCTTCTCCATGTCCATAATCGTCTTAGACCGGCTAACCAAAGAAGAGGATTAATACTTTTCCCAAGGGTATTAGCACGTAAGTGAATGTAATGGATTCGACTGGAATTCGAATTCGGCTCTCCGATTCCTCAAATCCGAGCCGCTACTACACATACCCGCTATATATATATATATATATATATATATATATATATATATATATATATATATATATATGTGTTGAGGTTTCTTCTAGACTCGATGAATTACTTAATTATGATTATTTCAAATCTTCCTAATTATTTCTATCTGTATATTCTTTTCAGTTTCGGCTTCTCCATGTCCATAATCGTCTTAGGTGTTCTTGGAACCAGGTATTGGCTATTACCTTGTCATTAACCATGCACCATTGAACCCATTTTTCTCCTCGTCCGACGCGGGTTCCTAGTTCGAATTTTCCAGTTATCTCCCCTGCTCTATCCTCGCCTACTTTGACATTCATGTCTCCTACGATAATTATAGCTTCTTGTAATTTGCACTGAGCCCTGGCATTGTCTAATATGGGGTAGAAAGATTCGATTTCTTCTTCTTCCGTAGTTTGTGCTGTCGGTGCATACACTATTATAAAAGATATGTTGAAAGGCTTTCCTTTTAGTTTAACTACAAGAATTCTTTCAGATAACTGACATTATTCCAGTTGGCATTTCTTAATATCTTGATCTAGTATCAATCCAACTCCTTTTTCATTTGTTCCTCCGCCTGCATATATATTCGTGTGGTTGTCATTGACTAAATCTTTGTTATTTGGCCACCTAGTTTCACATACGGCTAAAATATTGACATTTAACCTATTCATCTCCTGTTTTGCATTTTCCAACTGGCCACAGTTGTTTAACGTTCTAAAGTTCTATGTCCCGAGAGTTATTTTTTGTTTGGTGCGAGCAGTCGCTGGATGACGGTTCGGTGACACCTGCCGTTCATGTCGCTCCTTTCCAGGCGAGGGATAAGTTCCGGGGAATTTTATCCTATTTACTCCGTTTATGCTTGCAGTCACTGGATAAAGGTCAGGTGACACCTACTGCACACGTCTGTCCTTACCAGGTGAGGAGCTAATTCCCATACTCTCAACACCGTTCATGCCGTTAGGTTTTATAATTTGTTAATTGCCATGATATATCTTGGGATTAATAGTGGTGTGGTTTCCCGTGGCCCTCTCCCCGGTTGTTTATGGAGACACTGCCTGTAGCTAGCCGGCCGTTGACTCACTGAGAGTTCTTCCGCCCTTTGTTAGCTCTTATTTTTCGTCCTACTGGGTTGCTAAGAACGTTCCTCACTCAGAAGAACGTGAAGTGGGTTAGCCGGTTTAGTCGCCGCACTCCGACAGTGGAATACTTACCTATATATGGTCGACTCTCCCGCCGTATTCAGTGTCAAGCAGCTCAGTTCATAGCGACAGCCCAAACACCAGCACATATGATTTTATTATAGTGGTGAAGGCTTTGTGTAGAACCAACCACACTTTTTGAAGGGCCGAATACAGAGACCTGTTGCAGTACGTGACAGAACGTCTCCAAATGACCCTCCGCAGGTTTTGAGTTCAGAGTTGTTTTCCTCCTAGACCAGTTGCCATCCAAGGCTATAGAATTCAGTCTGCCCTTCTATTTACCAATACCTGGAGGGAGAAGAAGAGGATTAATACCTTTCCCAAGGGTATTAGCACGTAAGTGAATGTAATGGATTCAACTGAAATTCGAATTCGGCTCTCCGATTCCTCAAATCCGGGCCGCTACCCATATACCCGCTATATATATATATATATATATATATATATATATATATATATATATATATATATGAGATCGAGGCTTCTAGACTCGATGAATTACTTAATTATAATTATCTCAAATCCTCCTAATCTCTATCACTTGTATATCCTTGCTTGAATCGGCTCTGAGTGGAGCGGCTTGGGGATAGTAGTTGTAGCTTGTGGAGGCACAGTCCTATGGTTAAAGAGAAACTCGGATGACTTCCACCACGGAATATGTGATCGAGCGGCGCTATATCGAGTTTAATTCATTACCTCTTCGTCACCGAGGCCCGTTGGTACAGTAGGTATGGCGTTTGCCTCCTATCGTAACTATTCGGTTTTCAATTCTCGGTAGTGGATGCGCACTGCTGATGAGTCCCAAAACAGGACGAAACGGCCATCCAGTGCTTTCTGCATTCTGTTGAGGTTTCTTCTAGACACGATGAATTACTTAATTATGATTATTTCAAATTCTCCTAATTATATATAGATATGTGTGTTTGCGTGTATGTGTGTGTGTGGGCGCTCCCAAATTGACCTGTATACTTACCTATGTGCCGGGTGGTGTAAATTCTAGCCCCCACCCACCGATCTGTTAGCGAAGAAAGGGTCGGAGTTAGTAAGTTGGGAGAAGAGAATAAAATAATAATTAAATTTTAACTTATAAGTCCTAATATCCACTTTTTAAAAATATTGTGATTACTTGTAACCCAACACATAAACATTTCAAACTTGAAATTTAAACTAAAATTTAAACTAAAATTTAAACACTTAAATACAACCGAGAACATCAATTACAAAGAAAGAGATAACAAATTAAATGACCAATTCAGACAAAAATTAAAAATGGTAGACCTTCCTCTAAAAGAATTTTCAAATAAATAACTAAAAAAAAAAAATCCTAAGCAGGAATTAAAAAAAAATTTTTAACCTGTAAATGGTTTATAAGACGTTATTTTTAGTGGATAATCCATATTTGAATAGATGCTACGTTTATTTATTATACAGTAGATTTATTTACTTTTGTCTACCTGCTTGAATATTTTAGAAATTTTATTAAAGATTCGAACCTGTTAGATCCGACGTGTTTTAGACCTTTCAGCCACGGAGTGCGTCGATGATTGAATATTTCCTTATAAACGCAAATCTTTCTTCGACTTTCGAAATATACATATTTGTTCAGTTTCGTATCCTAACGTAAACAAAGCAACGTCTAAAGAATTGACGGATTTTTATTCATTAATCCGACAGAGGTCTAAAGCACATCGGATCAAACGACAGTTTAATTTCTGTCCGGGGTGACGCAGGTTCGAATCCTGCTGGAGAGCACGTATTTTTCTTTAATAATATTTCTCTAATATTCAGGCCTGTAGACGAAAACAAATAAATAAATATACTGTTCAATAAATAAACGGAGCGTCTACTCAAATATGGGTATCCGCTAACAATAACTTCTAAAGTGATTACAAAATATTTTTAGGAGTTCTTTGAGCAAACAATTTCGTCCCAAATAACAAGGTGAACGTTAATAAAATGAACAGCACATTTTGCTGGAACGAAATCACATTAGTGTAACAATTTATAACCAGCGATAGTAGCTGCAATAAAACCGAATTAAGGAAAATTGTTTCGCGTTAGAAAGTCGACGGTTTCGACATGAGAGAAAAAGAAGAAAAGAAATCAAAGGTACGAATAAATTATTTTTGACGCAATTATTATTTTATTCCGCGTTGATTTCAGCTTGATGTTGCTTTTTATCATATCACGTTGCGTCTATATGAACTTCAGCCGATACAGTAACGTTTGAAATTCTATAGATGAGGTATTTTGACGATCGTTAACGTTAACACAACTTATTACTATTTATATCTGTTTAGTGATAAAAAAAAAATAGTTACGCCGAAACACAAAGAAACATACAATAAATAAATAACTTTGGCGCTCCTGCTGTACATCTTGAAATTCTTGACAAAATCCAAAGAAGGATCTGTAATTTAATCGATCCTGACCTGGCATCTCGACTTCAGTCACTTTCTCACCGATGTGATGTGACCTCCCTCTGTCTTTTCTATAAATATTTCCATGGCAACTTTTTTGACGAGCTTTTTTCCCTGGTGCTCCGATTATATGAATTTAAGCGTGCTACTAGATTGGCATCTACGTTCCATCCTTTTATTGTTGAAATAGTTAAATGCAATCGTCCAACAGTTTCTGTTCTCGTATTTCCCACCTGTGAACTCTCCTCCCGTTTATTTGCCTCCCTGAAAACTGTAATCTTCAAAAATTGAAATGCAACATCATTCGCCATCTGTCTTCTTGAATCCCGTTCATATTTTGTCCTTTCCTCAATCCTCCTTATTCTCAGTCTTCTCTTCCATTTTCACTCCTTGTAACCAACTGCGTACTAATGGCATTCCCTTCTGGTTGGGAGGGAAATGATTTAAATAAATAAATAAAGAAGACTTCATTATTACATATGAGTAATATTCCTCCCCTTTATTACTGTCGCCTGCCAACATTCTGGGGCCATTGCTCTCTTCATTAATGATATTATTTCATTACTAGTTATCTTTCTTCTTATTGCCATTTTTTTTTCATCCAAACGCTCTGGTTCAATATACTCTTCATTACTAATACTATTTTCTTATTAGTTATTCTTCATCTTATTCTTTTATCTAAGGTGCTGCCTTGTAGGATGGCCGTGAAATCATTTTTGGCTCCTTTGACCTACCGTACCATTTCAATTTTCTCTTTGTGATGGTACTTACTGAGTGTGAAAGATTACAAGAAAAAAACATTAAGGAGCGAAAATAATAACAGAACAGTAATTAAGAAGACAGAAGATATCAATTGTATTTAAATGTTTGAACATCAAACTAGGAAGCAAGAAGCCAGAAGAGAGTTCTACTAGTGATAAGTACGATAAAAGAAACAGTTACATCTAGCCATATCAGCTGTAAAATGATGAGATTTTGCTATCAATCTTGTATTGCGCTTAAATTCACCAGAACAATTACCATGAACGTATTTATAGAAAAGGCAGAGGGAAGCTACATTATGGCGGAGGAAAAGTGGCTGAAGGTGAGATGCCAGGTCAGGACCAATGATATTAAAGATTCCTCTTTGAATTTTATTAAGGATCTCTGTGACAGCAACGATTAATAGAGAACAGGTTTCAGGTAATAGCCCTAGCCCAGGGGTGGGCAACCTTTTTGACAGTTCGTGCCAAAACGGTCCAAATCTCTGACACAACATTTTTCCACGTGCCAACAAAAAAATTTTTGAGCATATTCTTTGATATCTCTAAGTATGTGAAGAACTTTTTTAAATGATAAAATATCGCCCCAAAGCAGTAAAGACAAGGTATTTTAAGAAATCATGTGACATGCGTAAAACTGACTGAATGAAAGAAAAAAAATGACAGGTTTTTACAAAATAGTTTTTGTGTGATATTTTTTATTAGCCTGTAAGTATAAATGTAACTGCCTTACATATTCACACAATTTAAAGACATTATTAACTATTATTAGTATCAACACAAAAAGTTAGGACTATTATTCTTTCGATTAATCAACCATCATTTTTCCCAGTTATCCATTTTTATGACTAAAACACGGTAAAAGGTTATTAAAAATAATCTTTTGCTGATTTTAAATGTCTTATAAATGATGTATAAAATATATTTATTTGCCTTCAAATCTACATTTGAACAGCTCTGAATCATTGTGTTGTAACCTTGAAAAGGTTACTGAATGAGGAATAATCAAAATGGAGGTTGGAAATGAAATGGTAATCTTTATAACATCAACAAAATATAATACTCGCCAGCGGCGTGATATAGGTAAACCAAGGCTAGTGATGGACTACTTAGCATATTACCCCCACTTAAAATAGCGTCCAACGTATTTATGAGGATTGGGTAAAGGAAAGACTTGCTTTTATTTTCGAAAATAAAACTAGCAAGAATCATTTTTTCGATTAAGCCAACCATTAGTGTTCATAGGTACGGTATATAATACTTTGCCACTTTCAAAAGAAAACATCAGATAAAACTAGAGACAGAAAACGTGTTGAATCTTTTTATATAGTATCAGGGGGAACTTCTGCTGCTGCATCACTGATGACAGATTTTATATCGGGACAATATTTAGTAAACTTGACAGATATACATGCACTACAAGTTTCATCTGTCAGGCTACTTCTGTCCCTGAGAACAAAGATTCACAGACATATGAAGATGAAAACAAATAGTGATGCCTGTTGCAAAATAATCCTTAATACACGCCTGGGTAGTCTTGGCATTGTGTGCAGGAGCGGAGTCCCGCTGGAAGACGTGTCCGGAGGCGATCTTGTCCTTCCAGGGCTTCACCACGCTCCTTAGTACCTCCTGGTAGATCTCAGCGGTGACTCTCAGGCCCTTCTGAAAGACGACCCAGGCGTGACTGCTCAACAATGCTCCTCATCACTGGTCGCCGGACTTGTGGCCGCCTTCCTCACTTGACTGCAAGCCCTCTTGACTATTTCTTCTGGGGCGTGATCGAGGCCAAGACCAACAAACACGTCCACAATACGGTCGACTCTCTGAAGGCTGCCATCGTGGAAACGTTCGCCGCTATGGACAAGGACATGGTCGCCAAAGCGTGTGACTCATTTCGCGCCCGCCTTGAGATGGTCGTCGCTGCCAGCGGCGGTTACATTGAAAAATAATGTAGTATGTAACTCTAACTGTTGCTAAATAAACTGTCGGGTATCTGCATATACAACTTTTGTTTTTATTACCTATTTCGTTTTCTTTTTGTCAAGTGTCGGATTTTGCTGCAACACCCTGTACTTTAGTTACAGGAAAGACTTGCTTTTATTTTCGAAAATAAAACTAGCAAGAATCATTTTTTCGATTAAGCCAACCAATGTGAAAATCTATTTAATCCAGCCAAGCCATATTTATTTTATACTTGCAGCCATATTATCGGGAAATAGATTCAGGTACTTAATGATGAGCACAAGGCACTGGGGATCTAACACCTGACTTTAACATGCAATTGTTTTTAAAGAGATGATTACTGCATTCCGAGACGTCTGCGATAATTACAGGTATAATGAAAGTATTTCTGGAGTTATAAAATAAAATAAAACCCTTCTGTCCTATCTCGTATTGACGAGGGAATTGTCAGTTTTTAAGCTCGGTATATTTTCGATGATGTCGGCCTTTAATTGGAAACAATGAATCGAAGACATTTACTAATTTATTTAATTAAACACAGAATAAAAGTTTCAGTCATTTTATTAATTGGATTAATGTCGTCTGCTTCAGATTTATCTATATATTCAAAGATACCGCAATAGATAACGTCTTCTGTGTGTCGTGTCTCTTCAAGACGTGGGCGATCATGATTCTCCACAATTTCCTTTCTTTTGTAGCTCTTAGTAAGGTTTTTCTTTTTTACTATTTATCCTAATCCCTGTTCTGTTAAGCATTTAAACAAACTTCTTCTATGTGCCATGTTCCTTTAGAACGTGGGAATCATGGCTCTCCACAATTTCCTTTCTTTTGTAGCTCTTAGTAAGATTTTTATCTTCGATATTGCCTCTAAACCAACCATTTACAAAAACTTCTTCTTCTTCTTCGTGTCGTGTCCCTTTAAGACGTGGACGATCATGGCTCTCCACAATTTCTTCTACTTTGTGTCGTGTCCTTTCAGAACGTGGATGATCATGGCTCTCCACAATTTCCTTTCTTTTGTAGCTCTTAGTAAAGTTTTTATTTTCGATATTGCTTCTAAACCAAACATTTACAAAAACTTCTTCTTCGTGCCGTGTCCCTTAAGACGTGGGTGATCATGGCTCTCCACAATTTCTTGTATTTTGTAGCTCTTAGTAAAGTCTGTCTTTTTACTATCTCTCCTAATCCCTGTATTTTCAACCATTTACGTAAACTCCTCCTCCTCTTCTTTTTCCTCTTCTCTGTGTCGTGTCTCTTCAGAACGTGGACGAACATGGCTCTCCACAACTCCCTGTCCTTTTTAGCTGTTAGTAAGGTTTTTCTTTCCGCTATTTCTCCTAATCCCTGTTCTGCCAGCCATTTCCACAATTTCGTTAGACACGTTATGCACCGTTTTTCTCTTTCCCACTTGCTTTTAATCTGTCCCCCGAGTATCAAATTTTCTAAGCCCTCTTTCCTCATCATATACTCTAGAATTTCCACTCTCTAATGTTAAGTATATGTGTCCTTTTAGCTTCCATTTTCTTTAAAACTTTGTAGTTCCTCAGATGAAAATTCATAGTATTCTCATCATTCTACTGTAGAACCAAATTTCTGTTGCCTCAAAAACACCCACCGCATATATAATGCATAATGCATATTTTCTACGTGCCTTTAAACCAATGGGACTTTTTGGAGATTCGAATTGACAAATAACCTCGATTGCTCCCAAAAATGCCGTGAAGGACCCAGTGATCGATGAAGTCAGGGAATAACTTTGATATGGTCTGAAAGTTCACACATGCACACACACACAAACACTCACACAGGCACGAACATGGACACGCACACGCGTGCACATACACTCACAGACACACATTCGCTCACATAAAGACACAGATACGCACACACAGACACATGCAGACACATAGGCGCTAAATTACCATGAAAGTATTTATAGAAAAGACACAGGGAGCTACATTACGGCGATGGTGGAAAGTGACTGAAGCCGAGATGCCAGATCAGGATCAATAATATTACAGATTCTACCTTGGATTATATCAAGGATCTCTAAATATATAGCAGAAGCATCGGATCATATATATATATATATATATATATATGTGTAAAATGTGTATGTATATAAATATAAACATATATATATATATATATATATATATATATGCAATTTTTATATATATAGATTTTTTATATATATTATTTATATATTATTTATGCGCAGTATTTATTGGATAGCGGTCAGTGATAGAGCTAACATCAATTCAATATATATATATATATATATATATATATATATATATATATATATATATATATATATATATATATATATATATATATATATATATATATATATATATATATATATATGTATGTATATATTTGCGTGTGTGAGAGTGTGTCTGTGTGTGTGTGTGCGTATGTGTATTAGCCTGCAAACAAATTATCAATATAAGCTGTTTTAGAATTAAAGGTAAATTGCATAAACAGACAACAATGTTTCAATACACGGACACTCATCGAGTATAAAAATGAATCCTCCAGTCTCACTCATGAGAAATCCCACATAAAGATAAACAGAATTATAAAGTTAGAGAAGAATATACGACGACAGATAGATTGATATGCCTATAAACAGACGGAGATAGATAGATAGATAGATAGATAGATAGATAGATAGATAGATAAACTAAGACTAGATATGAGCAAACGGAGATAGATATATAGCAAGGTGTAGACTAATATAAACAGACAACGATAGATAGATAGGAATGTGTAGATTTATAAAGCTATGAACAGACGAAGATAGAGAGACAGTTAGATGACAATGTGTAGACTAGTATAGATATGTATAGACAAAAATTGATAGATAAATAAATACATAGCAGCATGTAGACTAAGATATGAACCGGAGATAGCTAGATGGATAGATAGAAATGTACAGACTAATATAGATACGAACCAACGAAGATACACAGACAAATGGATAGCAATGTGTAGAATAATTGATAAAAATACGAAGATATATATATATATATATATATATATATATATATATATATATATATATATATATATATATATATATATATATATGAATAGATAGATAGATAGTTAGAAATGTGTAGATATATAATATACTAATATATATATGATAAAATAGATAGTTAAAAAATGTGTGTGACAGACAAATGGATAAAATATATATATATATATATATATATATATATATATATATATATATATATATATATATATATATATATATATAATATATATATAGATAGTTAGAAATGTGTTAGAAATAATATACTAATATGGATAAAATACAGACAAAGATAGACAGATATATATATATATATATATATATATATATATATATATATATATATATATATATATATATATATATGAATAGATAGATAGATAGTTAGAAATGTGTAGACTAATATACTAATATGGATAAAATACAGACAAAGATAGACAGATATATATATATATATATATATATATATATATATATATATATATATATATATATATATATATATATATGAATAGATAGATAGATAGTTAGAAATGTGTAGACTAATATACTAATATGGATAAAATACAGACAAAGATAGACATATATATATATATATATATATATATATATATATATATATATATATATATATATATATATATATATTTAACAATGTGTAGACTAAGACAGATATAAACAGACGGAGATAGATACGTAAATAGGTAGATAACAATGTGTAGACTAATAAGAGATATATGCAGAGGAAGATTGATAGATAGCAGTATGTACACTAAGATAGATATGAACAGACGGAGATAGATAAATAGATAGATACCAATGTGTAGACTAAGATAGACGATATATATATATATATATATATATATATATATATATATATATATATAGATAGATAGATAGATATACATTTATATTTATATATATAGAGAGAGATAGAGAGCAATGTGTAGACAAAGAAAGATATAAACTGACGAAGATACACACACACACACACACACATATATATATATATATATATATATATATATAGATAGATAGATAGATAGATAGATAGAAATGTGTATGTAGACTAATATAGATATACACCGACAATGATAGATAGATAGTAAAATGTAGATCTAAGATAGATATGAACAGACGAAGATAGATAGATAGATACCAATGTGTAGAGTAATATACATATAAACAGACGAAGATAGATATTTATCAATGTGTAGACTAAGGTAGATAGATAGATAGATAGATAGATATATAGATATCAATGTGTAAACTAATATATATATATATATATATATATATATATATATATATAAACAGACGAAGATAGATACAATGGGTAAACTCATATGGATACGAACAGACAAAGTTCGCTAGATAGGTATATACGTAGATGACAATGTATAGACTAATATAGATATGTACAGTGGATGATTGATAGATATTTAGATAGCAGTATGTGGACTAAGATAGATATGAACAGACGAAGATATATAAAGCGCGAATTTGTAAATAGTGACTCCTACTGCTGATAATGCAAAGCTCTTCTATGAATCGAGCACTCTGCGTCACTGGCATGTTTATTCAAAAATAAATGCGTAAAAATTCACCTTCCTCTCTGCCGGGAGCTGATAGCTTAAGGGAAAAATCTTCGATTGATTCCAAATCAGTCGGGTTTTGATCCTGGCTTGAGGCAATCAGATGTCTAGTCATACTGATGAGCTGTGATACAGTGAAATTGTCTATCTGTGGATGGCAATATATATATATATATATATATATATATATATATATATATATATATATATATATATATATATATATATATATATATATATATATATATATGTATATATATATATATATATATATATATAGAGAGAGAGAGATAAATAGAAATATGTAGACTAACAGTGATACAAAGCGACAAAGACATAGCAAAGTGTAGATTAATATAGATATGAACAGATAGATAAATAGATAGATTATCTATCTATCTATTTATCTATCTGTTCATATCTATATTAATCTACACTTTAGATAGACAGATAGATGAAAGTCTGTATACTGATATAGATATATATAGACGACAATCGATAGATAACTACATAAGTAGATAGATAGCAGTGTGTAGACTAACATATATATATAAACAGACGGAGATAGATAGATAGCTCGCTAGCTAGATAGATAGATAATCAACAATGTGTTGACTAAGATAGATATGAACAGACGGAGATAGATAGGTAGATAGCAAAGTATATTCAAATATATACAGGCAATGATGGACATAGAGATAGATATATAGCAATGTTTTGAATAAGATAGATATGGAGAAACGAAGAGAGACAGATAGGTAGATGACAATATGTAGACTTACATAGATATGTACAGACGAAGAATGATAGATAAAGAGATAGATAGCAGTATGTAGACTAAGATAGATATAAACAGACGAAGATTGATACAATGTGTAGACTCATATACATATATACAGTCGAAGATGGATAAATAGATAAATATTTAGATAGCAGTATGCAGACTAAGAACAAATGGAGATCGATAGATATGTGTAGACTAATATTGATATGAACCGACGAAGATAGCAATGAGTAGACTAAGATAGATAAAATCAAACGAATATATATAATATATATATATATATAATATATATATATATATATATATATATATATATATATATAAGAAATATCGTCTGAAGATGCTATATTTATGGGATAAAGTGCTCAATATCAGAGATAGAGAATTGTGTAAATATAAAAGTGAACATAAAGTCAACACTTAGAGGCAACAGTCTGTTTCATACTAGATGCAATCGTCAGGCCTGACGATTGCATCTAGCATGAAACAGACTGTCGCCTAGTAGTGACTTTTATGTTCACTTTTATATATATATATATATATATATATATATATATATATATATATATATATATATATATAGATAGATAGATAAAAAATATCAATGTGTAGACTAATATATATATGAATAAACGAAGATATATAGCAAGGTGTAAACTAAGATAGATATAAACAGACGAATATATATATATATATATATATATATATATATATATATATATATATATATATATATACACGTATATATATATACGTATATATATATATACGTATATATATATATATATATACATATATATATATATATATATATATATATATACACGTATAGAGAGATGGCAGTGTGTAGCCTAAGATAGATATGAACAGACGGAGATAGATAAAAACTGGTTCCGATAGATTTGAATTAACTGAGATAGACAGATAGTCAAATAGATATAAACTGACTGAGATAGATAGATAGATAGATAGATAGATAGATAGATAGATAGATAGATAGATGTGAAATCAGTGTGATATAATTTACAATGCCACCATAGGCGTGGACATGTACGAAAAGAAAAACAATGTCTGTTTTGCTTATTTGGAAATCCGACCTTTAAAATGACAATTCTCTGCTTTACCACTAATGCCAAACAAGATCTCAATCCTCATTAAGTTGGAAATCTGTCAACAACGCCTGATTAGCAGCGTCATTTTGAATTTGGGATAAGATGCCTAATTCATTTTGACTCTTCGATCGTTACGTCTCATGAAGCAGAAAATATTGTATTTTCATAAGCAGGTCAAAAAGGGAGTGCCTGCTTTCTCAAATCGGATATTTAAAAAGAAATCACGTTCTTTAATATTTTCCCTTTTTAATCAAAAGCAATCATCGCTCTCCCTGTAAACTGTCTATTGCTATGAACGTTCTTCGGAAAGAAAGAGTGAAATGGTTACCCATTATCATATCCACGATTTTAAAATCAAAGTCTGTGGTATTCTCATCATTCTTTTGGATAACCATATATCCCTTTTGCTTCAAATCTTCTTCTCATCTATGACAAAAAGGGTCCAGCATTTTTTTCTTTTTACTGTAAGGTTCATCCTTAACATGGCGCGGAGGTCATTCGCAGTATAGGAGTTATTTTGCGCATATACAGGTTGTTGTAGCAAAATCCGACACTTGACAAAAAGAAAACGAAATAGGCAATAAAAACAAAAGTTGTATATGCAGATACCCGACAGTTTATTTAGCAACAGTTAGAGTCACATACTACATTATTTTTCAATGTAACCGCCACCGCCGGCGGCGGCGACCATCTCAAGGCGGGCGCGAAATGAGTCACACGCTTTGGCGACCATGTCCATAGCGGCGTCTTGTGGGCGTGCTTGTTGGTCTTGGCCTCGATCACGCCCCAGAAGAAATCGTCAAGGGGGTTGAAGTCAGGTGAGGAAGGCGGCCACAAGTCCAGCGACTAGTAGTGAGGAACATTGTTGAGCAGCCACACCTGGATAGTCTTGGCCTTGTGTGCAGCGAGGGGACGTCATGCCTCCGTTCTTCTTTCAGAAGGGCCTGAGAGTCACCTCTGAGATCTACCAGGAGGTGCTAGGGAGCGTGGTGAAGCCCTGGATGGACAATATCGCCGCCGGATGCCCCCACGTCTTTCAGCAGGACTCCGCTCCTGCACACAAGACGGCCCAGGCGTGGCAGCTCAACAATGTTCCTCACCACTGGTCGCCGGACTTGTGGCCGCCTTCCTCACTTGACTGCAAACCCTTTGACTATTTCTTCTGGGGCGTGATCGAGGCCAAGACCAACAAACACGTCCACAACACGGTCGACTCTCTGAAGGCTGCCATCGTGGAGGCGTTCGCCGCTATGGACAAGGACATGGTCGCCAAAACGTGTGACTCATTTCGCGCCCGCCTTGAGATGGTCGTCGCTGCCAGCGGCGGTTACATTGAAAAATAATGTAGTATGTAACTCTAACTGTTGCTAAATAAACTGGCGGGTATCTGCATATACAACTTTTGTTTTTATTGCCTATTTCTTTTTCTTTTTGTCAAGTGTCGGATTTTACAGCAACAACCTGTAGGAGTGGAACATTGTGGTTAGCCCTAGCCTTGAACTGGTTAAGATTATAGTGATTTTCTTGGGCGTCGGTTCCACAGAGCAGTGGTTTGCGGGAAGAAGCTGTTAGAGTGGAACTTACTTCATACCGATACGGAGGAAATGTGTGTGGTTTGCTACTACAGGGTGCGATGGGTAAATTGTCCTTTTTGTTTCCATTTTCTCTAAGACTTCATCGGTGTTCACATTTTCGCACCATGGTATCCTCGGCATCCACTTGAAGAACTACAATTCTATTGATTCAAGTCTGTTCATCTGTGAGGAGATACCAAATAAGAAGACAGATATCACTTAACAAGGACACTTTTCTTTGTTTCTAATGAAATCTTTTCTGTTTCTTAATACTTTGCTTGGCTTTCGGAAAACATTTTCCTCTATTCCAATGCGTATTCGGATTTTGGTGTCGCACTTTTCAACCTCCGTTGAAACGCTTGCAAGTTATTAGGAACATTTCTAGTTGTTTGATTTTGGTATTTCCAATATGAAGAAAAATATACAGAAAAAACAAACAAAAATCTTAATATGCAATTATGCTGTATTAATGTTAATATAAAGTCAACGTCGGACGTTTCGGTCTATTTTAGACCATCTTCAGGACATTTTCATTTAAACATAATTAACATTAGAACATATAAAAATTCAACACGAAAAGACGATGGACATAAGAGCACAACTAATCCAAACAGATAACTGAAATTTTTATATAAGATCAGCGTTCCGTTTAAATATGATCACGTCGTCGTCATGTGGGCGATGTTGTGAAAACGTATTCGAAGATGTCCTGAAGATGGTCTAAAATAGACCGAAACGTCCGACGTTGACTTTATATTAGCATTAATACAGCATAATTGCATATTAAGATTTTTGTTTGTTTTTTCTGTATATTTTTCTTCATACTGTCGGATCTATATCCATATATTTGCTTACATATTTCCAATATGTAATTTGCATGTTGGGCTGTTTCTTGTGCTAACAACGTATGCATTCTGTCTTCTTGAAGTTGTTAGTCCTTTTTTTTTCTCGCTTTCCTTCACTTCCTTCTGTAGGAGTTCGTGTAGTGTTCTTTCTATGTCTGCTGTCGACACTGCGTCATTTAAATATCTTATAGTGTTAAGGTTATGGCCGCCAGTAATGAATCTAATGTAGGGCCTCTAATTCACTCAGAATCACCTCACTGCATTGTTTGAATTAGTCCTGCGAGCAGACACATCCTTGTCTTACACCCTTTTCTATTTTTGCATATTTATTGAACCTATTTTCTATTCGCATGAAGGCAGTTTGCTGCCAGTTTAGGTTCAGGGTTATTCTAATACCCTTCCCAAATATGTCAAGGTTAACGAACATTTCCAGCAGATCTGCGTTTCCAATATATATATATATATATATATATATATATATATATATATATATATATATATATATAAAAAGAAATATACTCTTAAGGTGTGCTATATTTATGGGATAAAGTGCTCAATATCAGAGATAGAGCGTGTATAAATATAAAATTTCCACTTTTATATATATATATATATATATATATAGATAGATAGATAGATAGATAGATAGATAGATAGATAGATTATGTGGCCAAATCTCGTACGTCTTCCTCATTTTTTTTAAAATAATTTTTTCCGCTTTACCTCAAGCGAAATTATACGTTTCGGCTCTTCACCACTGCTATTGAGAATTACCTTCTTCGGACCCATGCTGTCACTAAAGGAAATTTGCAAAATAACGACAAAAAAGACACAAAACAACACAACCAGAGAGCCTGCCAGAGCGAGGTCAATGCCTGTTCTGCGAGTGGAAATACTCTCGAAGCTGCACCAACAAACGGATGCTTAATTGAAACTCACTCATATCCCAGAATTCAGCTCATATCTCAAGGCAAAAATCGGCTGAACTCCGGCTCGTATCTCAAAAGATCTTGTATGTTGGTACGCTCGTATATCACAGCATTACTGTATACATACATACATACATACATACATACATACATACATATATATATATATATATATATATATATATATATATATATATATATATATATTGATCTGGGAATTTAACTATATTGTCGACATGGAAAAAACCGCCATCCAGTTTTAAAAGGAAATTTACATGAACCTGAATGAGGCTTACGCAAAAGCGTCTCTCTTTTTTAAATTTGGATTTTGTAATGTAACTATAACAACAAAAACATTTCGATTTCATTTTTGTCTTGAAAAAGTTGTAAGACGAAACGCATCGGCAAAAAACTAAGATTTTTTTCCAATTATCATCTTATACGAATTTGTCTTGTCCACAGAATTTAACTACATATATATATATATATATATATATATATATATATATATATATATATAGCGATAACAAAGCGTAAAACCAGAAATGCTGTCAGTTTGTGGAAGCCTGAAAGAAAGGGCATTTAAAGCGAGCAATCTTTGCAATAAAATGCTCAATATCAGAGATAGACCATTAATAACATTAATACAATGATGAAATTTCTCACTGTTTGATGTTATATTCCGCACCCAGTCACAACAGTTTTATGGTTGGACCTTTTAGTAATTACTCTGTCCACTCTTCAGGAGATATCAGCAATTTACTGCTTATTTTTTCATCTTCCTTACTAGTTAAAATAATTTATGCATTTTTTATTGGAGTAAGGTCGATTTTTCTTCTTCATGGATGTGTATGTTTCTGTATATATGCGTGTGCGCGTTTTTATGAGTCCGTGTATGCAAGTACGCGTGTGTATGTGTGCCTCTTTGTATGTATAGAATGTCCTGGTTTTATATATATATATATATATATATATATATATAATGATATATAGTTTTTGGAGACATCCGATTCCTTCAAGCCTGGATCGAAACCCGACTTATCTGGTATCAGTCGGAGTTTCTATCCCTGAGCTAACAGCTGGGCAAAGGGAAGGAAAATTCTAGCGCAGTATTTTTTACGAATGTAAACAAACGCCAATCGTGGACTCTTCCGTCATTGATCGATACGGGCTGTTGACCCGCAACTACCGGGGACTAATTTACGACGTATGAGGGTCAGGCACCTCAGTTACTAGGAAGCGACAGCCAGACACTCTATACATATGATTTGATTATAGTGGTGAAGGTTTTGTGCAGAACCACACACACTTTTTGAAGAGGCGAATATAGTGACCTTTTGCACCGTATGCCACAAGGTCCCAAACGATCCTGCGCAGGTTTTGAATTCAGAGTTGTCCTTCTCCTAGACCAGTTGCCGTCAAAGGCTATAAAACCCAATCTATCCTGCTATTTACCCATAGCTGCGGGGGAGTGGGGGAGAAGAAAATTCATACCTTTCCCAAAGATATTAGCACGTAAGTGAATATAATGGATTCGATTAGAATATAACTATATTTAAAGAAACTTATTGTCTTACCGGCTAATCGATTTTCCCCACAAAGGATTATCATCATTTATTGAACTTTTTTTCTAGTATGCGAATAATGTTTTACAAATGTAGCTGTTACTGATTTATAAAATAGCGCAAATTCACAGCGTCTAAGCTTTCGACTTTCGAGTCATCATCAGCGGTGTGAGTAGAAAAAAGAAAGAAAATAATGTCGAATGCATTTTAAGCAGTTCGTTGTTTTAAAAGTGTCTTTATATTTTTTGAAAGTTAAATCCAATGCAACAGTAAGTCATGTCAGCAACGTGGACCAGCCATGTTTATTTGTTTTTTTACGTGCACTCAAGAATACAGGGTTTGAGTCTATAGTTACTTTTATTAATGAATCATTGCTTTTACTGAATGTAATAATTTTAGTCTTTTCTGTCTGCAATTGGATATATTCAGTATTTTAGTATTGTTCAAGACGAGCTGTTTAATATTATTTTATAGTTCTTGTGGTGATTACTAATGCGTTGTCCAATTGCCCTTTGGTCAGATAAATGACATGTAAGCCTACGCGAAAGAGTTGTTATTGTATAACCTATATAAGAAATATTTTGTTTATTATTTACAGAGATGCAATCTCCGATAGGACAAATAAACTAATAAGCTACGTCTCACTTCAGAACGTTGGCAATCATAGCTCTCCACAATTTTATTTTTTTCTTATCTCTTCTAAACCCTGTTCTGCCAGCCATTTACAAAAACGCGTCAGATAGGTTATGCGTTGTTTTCCTTTGTCCCTTTTGCCCTCAATATGTCATATGAGTGTCAAATTTTCTAAGTCCTCTTTCCTCATTAGGTTCCCTAGACACTGCAGTTGTCACTTGTTGATGTTAAGCAACGTCCTACTCCAGTTTCAGTCCAAGATTGGTGACCGCTTGGTGTTGGAAGCTTGGGTGTGCGGGTAGAGTATTGGATAATGGCTCAGAATTGTTAATCAAAGAGCCGGGTTCCAATCTAAGTGCCGCGATCCTGTTTTAAAATCAGAGGAGGAATTGGGATAGCGAAATAGTCTTACAAAAGCTAAGCAATGTATTAAGAACTATGAAAATTTCATAGAAGGCAAGAAAATACAATTTAACTGTTATGTAATAACTGCCCCCCCCTCCTGTATAGCTGTGAATGCTGTACAAACTCATCACAGATGAAGAAAAAACTTGAAGCAACAGAATTGCAGTTCTACAGAAGGATGCTAAAAATAACATGGCTGAACATGTGAGCAAAGACGAAGTTTTAGAGAAAATGGAAACAAAAAACTTATGCTTAACATCAAAAAGTGACAACTGCAGTTTCTAGGGAACCTCATGATGAAAAGAGGACTTGGAAAATTTGACACTCATATGGCATATTGAGGGCAAAAGGGATAAAGAAAAACAACGCATAAACTATCTGACGCGTTTTTGTAAATGCTTGGCAGAACAGGAGAGATAAGAAAAAGATAAAATTTACTAGGAGTTACAAAGGGTGGGAAATTGTGGAGAGCTATGATTGCGAACATCCTGAAGTGACATGGCACATAGAAGAGAAAGAAGAGACTTGTAGAAATGGGTGGTAGGAGTGGTTTTAGGAGAGATAGTCAAAAGACAAGATTTACTAAGAGATATAAAGGAGTGGAAATTGTGGAGAGCCCTGATTGACAACATGCTGAAGATACACGAAAAAGAAAAAGAAGGAGCTTGTGTAAATTGATGGCGGATTAGGGTTGAGAGAGGTAACAAAAAGAAAAACCTTAAGAGAATCTACAAAGGACAGAAAATTGAGGAGGGCCATGATCACCAATGTCCTGAAGGGACATGGTATATAGAAGAAAAAGAACATGTTTTTGTAAATGGTTGGCAGAACAAGTTTTAGGAGAGATAAGAAAAAGATAAAATTTACTAGGAGCTACAAAGGGTGGGAAATTGTGGAGAGCTATGATTGCCAACATCCTGAAGTGACATGGCACATAGAAGAGAAAGAAGAAGCTCGTAGAAATGGTAGGTAGGAGTGGTTTTAGGAGAGATAGCCAAAAGACAAGATTTACTAAGAACTAAAAAAGACAGGAAATTGTGGAGGGTCATGATCATCAAGGCCCTGAAGGGACATGGCACATAGAATAAGAAAAATAAGATTGTGGATGGCAAAATAGAGGTGAAAAGAAATAACAAAAAGACAAAATTTACTAAGAGCTACAAAGGACAGGAAATTGTGGAGAACCATGATCACCGTCACATAGCAGAAGCAATAAAAAATAGATTCCCATGTTCCTTCTAAAGTTTGCTCATCCTCGTTCACTTAACACCTTGCATCTTTTTTTTTTTTCATCTTTTTAGCGGCATATCATTCTCTCGTGTTTCTTAATGACGAAATCTAAATATTTTCTATATAATTTTTCTTGCGATGTTAATGGTTTTAGTGATACGCGTCTTACTAATTAACCTATATCTGGGGGGAGAAGCGGTGGACTCATACCTTTCCCAAGGGTACTTGCGAGTAAGTATAACGAACACAACGGGAATCGCTTGGGGTGAATTGATTAAAATATAAACAAAATAAATAAATAAATGAGTGAATAAATAAAAATGGAAAAAAAATACAGTGTAACCCGGATGTAAGAGAGTTGTCGGGACCGGAGAAGAAGTCTCTTATATCCGGGTTTCTCTTATATCCGGGTTTGGTCTATTTTATATACATTAACACAGGCTCTAATTTGGGACCAGAGAAAATCTCTCTTATATCCGGGTTTCTCTTATATCCGGGTTTGGTCTATTTTATATACATTAACACAGGCTCTAATTTGGGACCAGAGAAAATCTCTCTTATATCCGGGTTTCTCTTATATCCGGGTTTGGTCTATTTTATATACATTAACACAGGTTCTAATTTGGGACCAGAGAAAATCTCTCTTATATCCGGGTTTCTCTTATATCCGGGTTTGGTCTATTTTATATACATTAACACAGGCTCTAATTTGGGACCAGAGAAAATCTCTCTTATATCCGGGTTTCTCTTATATCCGGGTTTGGTCTATTTTATATACATTAACACAGGCTCTAATTTGGGACCAGAGAAAATCTCTTATATCCGGGTTTCTCTTATATCCTGGTTTGGTCTATTTTATATACATTAACACAGGCTCTAATTTGGGACCAGAGAAAATCTCTCTTATATCCGGGTTTCTCTTATATCAGGGTTTGGTCTAATTTATATACATTAACACAGGCTCTAATTTGGGACCAGAGAAAATCTCTCTTATATCCGGGTTTCTCTTATATCAGGGCTTCTCTTATATCCGGGTTTCTCTTATATCAGGGTTTCTCTTATATCAGGCTCTCTTATATCCGGGTTGTACTGTATGTGAAAACTGTAGAGATAAAAAAATAAATAAAATTGAATAAAAATAATGGACGAATAAAAAATTAAAACAATAAATAAATAGATCTTAGAACTAGGGAGGAGGGGATTTTTCTAGGTCAATCCTGACTAAGTGGGTTACCAGTCGGGCAGAAGATGGTTGGGAGAGTCGGGGTCTTGGAGTAATGAACTGCAAACAACCTTTTCAGACACGTGCATGCTTAAAGATACACAATCAAAGATCACTATTTCCCCCCCCACTCTCATTATCTCCTTTCTTTATTTCAAACATTCTAAGCTAAGTATTCCCAAACATGTTTTCACCTGTAACCCCATTTGACAAAAAAAAACCCCCCAAAAAAAAAAAAAACAAAAAAAAAAAAACAAAAACGCGCTCATTAACTTATAAAACTAAAAGCAATACTATATTGTGCAGGTCTGGTATTGTTACGGCTCTCGGCGCAGAAAATGAAATCAGCAGAGCGAGTTCGAATTTTAACCAAGGCTGTTGTATTCACTTCACGTTTATGTCTTTGGGAAAGGTATGAATACATTTCTTCTCGCCCCTAGGTATGGGTATATAGTTCGGTAGGCTGGGTATATCGAAGGCACGAGGCGCAGAGATATTTAAATATTTTTGCCCCCCCACCGAACACTGGCGCAGAACAATCTTACCGTATTTCTTGTACATATTACGAGAAATTTTGAATCCAAATTAAAGGCAAAAAGCGGGTAGGGGCGTATTATATACAAGTACATGTTTCAGAATTCTTTTTTTTTTTTAATTTTAAATTATTTCTTGGATCTTTTCTGTTGATTCACCACAAATAATAAAGAAAAGTAACTTTTCGCAAATATTAATTCACCCTAAGAAATTATAATTTTAAACCAATATTTGCTTTTTTTGTTAATTTTTAGATACTCTTTTGAAATTATAAATTTTAAATCAATCTTTGTTTAGCTTGCCTAGTAGGTAGTCCCTCAATAGGAGTAGGTAGTCCCTTCTACCGCCCGGTCAACACTCCTCCCCCTTCTATTGGACATGAGTAGAGGCTTACACCTTGTTTCTTGTCTAGGATGGGGTTCCCGGTACTGTCTTCTCTCTCCGGCCTCTGTATTAGTGCAGGTCTGTTTCTCCCGTGATGCGTGCAGTCTGTGGCAACATCTCTTCATTCTGAGGGTACACGGCTGACAGTTCTCTGGTTGCTGTTTCCGACTGGTAGTTAGGAGCCCTAACTCTTGCGTAGCGTCTGAGCGGCTGCTCTGATCAACAGTTGTATAATACCGGGGTTTTGTAGTGCCATGTCGCGCGTGGAAAGGTGTCCCTGCAGTCACCTCCGGTGGGCAGCCCTGAGGCCACATAATGATGCGGATTTTGCCAACTCCTCTCTGCCCGCGTCACGGTCGAAACTGTCTGTTTTCTCTTACCTCAGGCCTTCTCATCTTTGCAAATAAATCCAACATGAGTTACAAAAACCGAAAGATTTACCCTAAACCAGCATCTCAGAAACCACCTAAACCCCTCAACATTTCATTCTCCAACATCCGGGGCATTAGAACAAACTTCTACAGTCTGGAATCTTTCCTCACTGCAAACGGCCCGGATGTATTGGCTCTCTGCGAGACAAACCTTGTCTCATCTATCCCCCTCTTCTGATCTCTCGATCCCCGGCTATCTTCCTCTCCTCAGAAAAGACTCTCTAACCCACATGCACGGTCTTGGTGTCTACGTCAAGGAACATCTCCCCTGGCCAGAGAGTCCTCTCTTGAATCGCCTGACCAGTCATACATGTGTCTCCGTCTCTCTCTCCTCAATGCGGTAAGCTATCTCTTCTTCCTTTACCGCTCTCCATCCTCTCAAGACTGTGAGATACTTGATAGCATTTCAGACAACATAGACAAGGCTCTCTCCCCTCCACCCGTTTGCTCACATTTTTGTGTTTGGAGACTTTAACGCCCATCACACTCTGTGGCTTAAGAATGCTACTACTGACCATGCAGGCATTCAAACGCTTAATTTTTCAATCTCCCATTCCCTCACACAGATAGTTAACTTCCCCACTCGTTTTGCCCTCAACCGGGTAAGTAAAGCCTCTCTACTCGACCTGTGCTTTTACCTCCATCCCCGAATCCTGCAGCGCCTCGCAACTATGCCCACTTGGTAACTCTGACCATGCAGTAGTATCGGTTAACATCTCCTTTAACTCCTCCCCCCTATAAAGAACCTCCTACCACTAGAACTTCGTTCTATTATCAACGAGCTGACTGGGACGCGTTCCGTGATTTCCTCCGCGATGTCCCCTGGGATGGAGTCTTTAAGCTCCCCGTCCAAGAATGTGCTTCTGAGGTCTCTTCCTGGGTTAAAAGCTGGAATCGACGCTTTCATCCCATCAAGGAAATATAGGGCTAAGACGCGCTCCTGCCCCTGGTTTTCGGCTGCTTGCTCAGCCGCCATCGCCCATAGGAACCACTACTTCCACCTATACCGTAGCGACATGTCTGACTGCAATAGACGTCTCTTTGCCGCCGCCCGTAACGATTGTAAGCGTGTCCTAAATGATGCTAAGTCACTATTTGCGGCTCGAATGAAGGAACGTATTGCATCTCGCAAATTTGGCTCCAAAGATTATTGGCGTCTCTGCAAGAGTGTATTGAATAAGTGCAAACCCTCTATACCTCCTCTATTCAACCAGTTCGAAGTCTTGACCTCCTCTACCGACAAGGCTGAATGCTTTGCTCGGAAATTTTCATCCAACTCGACGCTCGACTCTTCTGGTGTACCCATACCCGACTTTCCTCTTAGAACTGAGGCCATATTGAGTGGGTTAAACATAACCCCAACCTTGGTACTGGGCGTTATCTCCAATTTAGATCTCAACAAGGCGAGTGGTGGAGATGGGATACCAGCCATTGTCTTAAAGAAATGCGCGCCTGAACTGGCGCCCGCCCTTTCGAAACTATACAACTACTGCCTCAAGGAATCTTGTTTTCCTGACTGCTGGAAGTCCTCTTCGATTGTTCCTGTCTTCAAGAACTCCGGCGACCCCTCTGACCCTTCCAACTACCGTCCTATCAGTCTCCTTCTCCTCTTCGGCAAAAATCTTCGAAGCTCTAATCAATACCGGGGTGGTTAACCACCTCACATCCAATAATCTGCTCTCAGACAAGCAATATGGTTTCCGCTTTGCCAGATCTACAGCCGATGTGCTCACAGCCATCACGGAAACAGTCTACCGAACTCTCCAAAATAACGGGGAAGCCCGAGCCGTGGCACTAGATATCTCCAAAGCATTTGATAGGGTTTGGCACGCCGGCCTTCTCCGCAAGATCCAGGGTTATGGCATTACGGGTCAATTATATAACGTAATACAATCATTCCTGTCAAACCGTGAATTGAAGGTCGTTCACAACGGATTCTCCTCCAGTTCCTACCCACGAACGCAGGAGTTCCTCAAGGCTCCATCCTAGGCCCCACTCTATTCCTTATCTATATAAATGACCTTCCTGACGCCGTAACTTCTCAAGTCGGCATCTACGCGGATGACACCACAATTTATTCCTGCCTCAAAACAAATCCAGTCTCGCTGACAAAACTCACCTTGCCGTGCGCCTCGAAAAGGACCTCCAATCGATTGTGAACTGGGGCAAGATTTGGCTGGTCAACTTCAACGCTTCGAAGACTAAACTGCTCTCTATTAATCACCACAGAGAGCCTTCCCTTCCCTCCATTATAATGTCTGACGCTCAACTTCCCGAGAGCAACTCTCTGCGGCTTCTCGGTCTCACGTTGACTGCTGACCTGAGATGGAATAAATACATCGAGTCAATTGCCTCGTCCACTGCGAGGAAAGTTGGCTCCCTGAGCCGTGCTAGGAAGTTTTTCTCCCCTGAGTCGATCCTCCAGATATACAAATTCACAATTCGCCCTTGCATGGAGTATTGCTGCCATATATGGTCTGGCGCCCCTTCTGTTTGCCTCGGGGTTCTTGATAGGCCCCAGAGGCGGATATGTAATATGGTTGGCCCTACCCTGGCGTCTCGTCTACAGTCACTTTCTCACAGACGCACCGTCGCCTCCCTCTGTCTGTTCTACAAATACTTTCATGGAAATTGCTCCGAGGAACTGCATTCGCTGGTTCCCAAACTTCATGAGTTCAAGCGCCCTACGAGGCTGGCATCCCGCTCTCACCCCTTCACTGTCGAAACTCATAAATGTAGCCGTCTCTACTACTCTAATAGCTTCATGTCTCGCACCTCTCGCCTGTGGAACTCTCTTCCCTTCTCCTGTTTCCCTGAGAGTTATAATCTCCAGCTATTCAAGTGTAATGTCAATCGACATCTCCAGTTGCCTTAATCTATCTACTACCCTCATCCTTTCTTCTATCACTCCTATCTGATCTTCCTATTTTCTGTAAACCCTTGCGTCCTAGTGGCTCCCCGCCTTGCTTGGGGTGAAATGCTTAAAAAAAAAAAAAAAAAAAAAACTCCAACTCTCAGAATGAAAACTTAACCAAAAATCAGGGAGTTATTTACATTTCATAAATGCTGATGATATTCGAGGTACTTACAAGAAATTTTTTACAGTTAAAAAAAAAAAATCTCAGGGTGAGCGAGGATGCAGACCCCACACTTAGAAATAGCGCACCCAGATTGACCACATTTGGAGCGATCGCAAAGGTCAATCCAACTGTAGTGCAATGGAAGAGCCTCACTCTGGGAAAATTTGATGTGAATTTTAGTAAATACTAGCAGCATGGCCCGGCGTTACTCGTGCTTGATTCAAAAATCGTACGAGTCATACAGCAAACGCTATCACTTGACTTAAAATATTTTTGCCCTTCCTTGCCTTTAAAGGAGTGCCCTTTGCCGTGCTGATGTTGCTACATGCCTTACTTCTTGCCTATCTCACACTGCGAATTTTTCTAGCTCTATACTAAACATTAAATCTGTTACGAAAAAAGAACTAAACAAAATGAACACAAAACGACCAGCTTTAAAAAAGAAACTCGTAACTGGAAAAACCGAATGAAAAAAGAATGTTAACAACAAATACTTTTTCACAACCAGCCCAGTACTGCGGAATCAGAATCAACGTTGAGTTTAAGCAAGCGAATGAGCCAATTGGTGTAAAGTGCCATGCAGATTAAAATTTTTCCCACTTGTGACGAATGCAGCTATCGATTTTTTTTGCATGCTAGCATGCTAGTTAACATTCGTGTCAGTCAGCTGTTGGCTCTCACGATGGCCAATAGAATCTTTCTGCCTATTCGTGACAGCCAGATATAGGCTCTCACTCTGGCCAGTACAAAATGGCCGCAAACTACATGAAAACTGTCGTAGAAGCATGAAAAAATCCATTATTTCCACTATCGATGAGAGTTGGGAAATGCAAAGTCGGTCTTGGCCTTCCCGCTATCTTGGAGCATGTTCATGTAAATTTTGGTGCAAATCCGCCGAAAATTGCGGCCGTGCATTCGTCACACACACACACACACACACACACACACACACACACACACACACACACACACATCCTGCCTTTTATAGATAGAGATACATTTTTTTTTTTAGGGTGGATTAACAGAAAAAAAGTAGATAGCAGATAGGGTGTCGTAGTGATTTTCCAAGCGTAGCTTAGATGTGGCACAGGTTACTGTATTATATACAAGTAAACGTTTTCAGAAAATTTTACTCAATCTTAAAAGCCTCTTAATTGAAACAGCAAGATTGCAAATACACTCAGCACAAAGCGGGCAGGTTTTTGATAACAATTGTTTGCAAAAGGTATTTGATATGTTGGCCATATTTGTTCTTTAGGAATCAACGTCTTTTGTCTCAGTTTTGCTCACATGATAAAGTTTGTTTCTATTTTGATTTTATTGCGTTTTTTGGCTTATTTTAGTGACATTTTAACCATATTTCATCACAATGTAAGCCACTTGATTAAAAAAAAAACCTTTCAAAAATAAAATATACTTTTCTGAACCTCTGAGGAATATTAGGTGATTTAAATTTTAATTAATCTGATTTGAAACAAATATTACTTACATTAAGTTTAAAATGTCGCAGAAATGCAATTTTTAGACACGACGGCAACTGTTTATTTTTGACAAGTTGACTGACATACGGAAGTTTATCTAACCTATTTTACGGTGGACATATTTATAAAAATTACTTATATATAACCTGACCTTCTTTTTTTTTATTTCATTTTTAACTATCCAGTAATCTTAAACATTTGGGACAATATTCTCCGTAATTGAATTTAAGTACATTGGCATTAAATTTACTGTAGTTATCGCTCTTATTTTCTGATTATATCGTGTATGGACGTCCGTATTTACAAAAAAAATCGGCATATTTATATACATACAAAAAAAAAAAAAAAAAAAATTCAAAATTCTATATAAAATATTGGGGTTCGTTTTTTTTCATGATGTATGATCATTTTTTAGCGAATGTTTGGAGGTAAAATCAAAAGTGTTTTAAGTTGTGTATTTTAAAATATCGTTACATTTGTTTTTATAAGTTGAATCATATAAATCCTAAGGCATGAAGTCTTTTTTAGTTTATGTGCTACGTTAATGTGTAACAGTCATGCGCAGTCATGTTATATATGTGTGCGCGTCTATGTGTGTGCATGTGTTGTGTTGTATGTGTGTGTGTATAGACAACAATTAAAATCCATTAACATTCCGATCACAGTAAGTTTCCTTGCACAATTTTCAGTTTCACGATCGTTCGATCTTCAGACATTCCGGTGCCAGGAAGCTTCCATTGACCGGAATTTTAAACGATTTTAATTGTCGGTCGATACTTGACTTTATCGCTGTCCTATCTCGGATATTGTACACGACTTTCAAAAAATAATGTAAGATTTATTTATTACAACATTTTCTCGTTTGTTTTGTGTATATATGTGTGTGTGTGTGTGTGTGTGCGTGTGTGTGTATATACATACATAAATATATATATATATATATATATATATATATATATATATATATATATATAGCTGCCCCCAGAAAGTCGTTAAAAAAGAGGTTGTATGATGAAGAAAATTAAGAAAACATAATAGAAACAAACTTTTACCGCCAAAACCTTTGGGCTATTCGTAAAATGAAAGATCAAAGGATTTCTTGTGTAAAAATTACGTTTTTAATCCTTTTTTTTTTTTTTAGAACCGTGGAACTTTTGGTTAAAAAATCTTATTTTCTGGCGTCAACGCAGGACCATAAATTAGTAGGGGGAATTTGAGCGCCTTTTTTTGCGGCGAAAAACATATTGATTTGGAAATTCTTGCAAAAAATCAGATAATTGTCGAAATGAAACTTTCAGAACTTATTCACAAATGAATGAAATTATTTTTATCTTTACAGAAATATTTTCTTTTAAATCTGTTAACATTCGCTCATTAAATTTAATGAAATTTACCAACTCCAAAAAACACTATATTAGGTCATCAACATTTGCTAAATCCATTCTTAGAGAATCGAACGTGCGTTTAACTACCACGACCGGTTTTAACGTAAAAACGTCCCTAAATCGATATGCGAACAATCCCCAAACGAAAATGATGCTTACTAGACACGCACATATATACATTATCATCCAAATCCCGCATAGACAAAATAGAATTAAGATGCATTTACAGGTATATATTATGCACATGGACGCTGCTTAACAACTCAACTGTACATGAAGTCTTCTTAAACAATGAAAATGGAACAACACAAAACTAAAAAACTAAAAAAAGAACATGTTTTCATATCTAATTCTGTGATGAAGCTTTAATAAAAGCGAAACATGTCAAATTTATAACCGTTTCTTATTTTCTCTTAATCCAATCACTGGCAATAAATATAAAAGCAGCTTAAAACAATTTCATCTGCATTATACGTATTATTATTTTTATTTTATTATTTATGACCTTTGTTGGTTTTCTTAGTGCTCTGGATAGCGACTCGGATTGAGGAATCGGAGAGCCGAGTTCGAATTCCAGTTAAATCCATTACATTCACTTACATGCTAATACCCTTGGGAAATGTATGAATCCTCTTCTTCTTCCCCCCAGCTATGGGTAAACAGCAGAATAGACTGGGTTCTATAGCCTTGGGTAGCAACTGGTCTAGCGCAGAAGGAAATGACAACCTACTTCGGGGAAAAAAATCTTCCTCGTCAGTCATGTATCGAAAGATACATGATCGCCTAAGCGTGTATCACCCATGGCACATAAATGACTGCTGTCATAGGAGTGGTGTTGTGTCCGTGATTATTGCTATCGCATTAGCAAAGGCGAGTGACGTGAGTGCTATTCACAGGAAATCACGAGTACGTTCCGAATTACACGGAAAATCGCGTTACGACTCATCGTAGGAACGGGACTCTGCCGTAAGTTGAGGAACCCCTGCACACACACACACACACACACACACACACACACACACACACACACACACACACACACACACAGTAGAACCATGAAGTAAGCACGTGACATCTATAGAACTAATTAAAAAAAACGAAATGGAATTCGAAAACGGAATAACTCCGTATTATTCCGCTTTCAAAATTGCTGATGCGACTAAATAACGAAATATGTCGAATGTATAAAAATATATAAAAAAAATTCTATAACTCTAGATACATGCATAAAAAAAATCCATACATTCAGTTAAAAATAAAAATAAAAAGCATCCTTGATAATAATTAAAAGAATAGCCGAAAGCGATCGGATATGCAGAACATTTGGGCAAATTTTTACGCATTTTATGTTCAGAAAAGAAAAATTGAATAGAAAGCTTAATCACATTATCCTGTCAGTCGTCTTTAATGAAACATGTATAAATAGGGATTGCTGCCAAAATACACAATTATATATATATATATATATATATATATATATATATATATATATATATATATATATATATGAATTTAGGTAAAAATGGCAGCGGTAAAATGGCAACGTAAAAAATGGCAGGGTAAAATGGCAACAGTAAAAATGGCAACGGTAAAAATGGCAAAAGTGGATAAATAGGTAAAATGGCAACGGTAAAATGGCAAAATGGATAAATAAGAAAAAATGGCAAAAGGAAAAAATATAGATGAATATCTCACAATGAGTTTATTAAAATCTTGGATACAATACATAATGGAAAAACATGAGAGAAGTTTGTCAAATTAAAAAGAATATTCAGTTAAAGCTCCCCCTTCCCATGAGATTTTACTTTTTAGGCGATTACGTCTGAACACACTGAAAAACTTGGGAAAAAACAATTATAGGCCCACTTGATGAAACCGGAAAAAAAAAAACAACAAAAAAAAAAATACAAGCAATAAAACATTAATTATTTCAAAGGTTATCAGACAACGACAGGGTCAGACTGGTGCCAGTAAAATTTAAAATCTTGTCTGATGCATTTTCAATCTTTTAATACTCAAGTGTGAAGTCTCTGAGAAGCGTCATATCGACATTTAGCAAATAGGTGTGAACAGAAATTCAAAAGGTTTGCTGAGGGAATAGGCTAAGTGAACTCAAGAATATTTACTTCGTTTATCATGATTTACCAATAAAATACTTAAATTAGATTCTGAGAGTCAATACGAAATCTGTGAATGGGATTCCTAACCTTCGCCTTTGCGATTTTTCCGATTCCCGATTCCGAATTATCGTCCCAACACTAATATACACTACAGTGTAACCCGGATATAAGAGAGTTGTCGGGACCGGATAAGAAGTCTCTTATATCCGGGTTTGGTCTATTATATATACATTAAAACAGGTTCTAATTTGGGACCAGAGAAAATGTCTCTTATATCCAGGTTTCTCTTATATCCGGGTCTCTCATATCCGGGTTACACTGACACTAATACACTTATTTTATATATATATAAATATATATATATATATATATATATATATATAAAAATATATATATATATATATATATATATTTTTATATATACACTAATATAATTATTTTATATATATATATACACTACACTTATTTTATATATATATATAAACACTAATACACTTATTTTTATATATATAAACACTAATACATTTATTTTTTATATATATATATATATATATATATATATATATATATATATATATATATATATATATATACGCATCTAATCCTAATGTCAGCTATCAATTATAAAATTAATTATAGTCATGAAATTCCTACGATTTGTGCTTTTACTGCAATTAGGAGTCGGAACCTAGCGACCCCTCCACCAAATAAAACTTCTAAAAGTCGACATCGAAAATTTTAAAAAATGTTTTTAATACTAGGAGCGGGAACTTAGCCCCTATGTAAAACAAGAGGAGAAGGAGCCTAGCTCCCCCCCACTAGAGTAATTATCTATTTAAAAATATTTATTTTAAAATATTGAGGTGGGGGATTTAGCCCTATTTTAAACTAGAGGGATGGGAGCTTAGACCCATCCTTCTCCAACGGTCATAATTTTCTGTTGTCGAATTGCCATTTTTTCCTATTTATCCACTTTTGCCATTTTTTCTTATTAATCCACTTTTGCCATTTTTACCGTTGCCATTTTTCCGCTGCCATTTTTACCGCTGCCATTTTTACCGAGCACCATATATATATATATTTGTGAAAATACAATTATATATGTATTTGTGTTGTTTTTCTCGTGTGTGAATATCAGTAGACGAAATAAACACTGTTTAAAATAACCGATTCGTCTACTCAAGTACTCAAGTACTACTCAAGTACTACTTAAGTACAACTCAAGTACGGGCATCCATTAAAAATAATGTTTGAAGTAATAAAAATATATCGGATTAAAAAATAAAAAAAAATCTAATAATTCTTAAGAAATTGCTTTGTTTACATTTTGTGTACTAGACTGAGTGGATGTGCCCTTCGAGAAAATCTGAATGAGTGAATGTGCTTTAAAGGTAAATAGAACTTTCCTTAACTGTAAGCTCTTCGTGGCTGAGTGGTTTATCCTACAAAGGAGGGCGCTAATTCGAATTATTCCCGATAATCGTATTTTCATTAATAACTTTTCTCTGTTGTGCTGACCAGTAGACGAAATAAACATTATTTAAAATAAACGGAGTGTTTGCCCAAATATACATTACAGAATAAAAATAACGTTTGAAGTAATATATATATATATATATATATATATATATATATATATATGTACACATATATATATGTATATATATGTACATATATATATGTACAAAATATATATATGTATGTATGTGTACATATATATATATATGTAGCATATATATGTATATATATATGTATATAACGATATATATATGCACACATATATATATATATATGTATATATATATATATATATGTATACATATATATATGCACACATATATATGTATATATATATATATGCACATATATATATGTATATATATATATGTATGCATATATATATATGTATAAATATTTATCTGTGTACATATATATATGTATGTATATATATGTATATATATATATATATATATATGTATATATATATGTATAAATATTTACACACACACATATATATATATATATATATATATATATATATGTGTGTGTGTTGTTCTATTTATATTTTTAACATTTTGTGTTTTACATCGTGAATATATATATATATATATATATATATATATATATATATATATATATATATATATATATATATATAATATATAATATTACCTGTAAAAGCAAAATTGTCCAAATTCATATTCATACCTTTCCCAAGGGTAATTAGCCTTCTTCAAGTGACATATACTGGAATTTCAACCGAACCCTTTATTTAGTCCACGTGAGTAAACTGTTCTAATTCCACATACTATGCTTTTTTTATTATTTTTTGGGGGGTATCTCAGCTTTAGTTAATTCCCTTTAGTAACTCAACACTCCAAGTTTTTGTTCCCTCTGCTGTGGCTAGGTATTGAACTCACAACTGTTTGAATCAAGTCACTTTTTGGGATTACTCAACCGATGCTTTTATCTTACTCGCCCCGTCCATAGAATGTTCAGTATTCTTCTGTAGAACCCTATTTTTGCTGCTTCTAGTTTTTTTTCTCGTCCGTGGGAAGATTGCCCAGCATTTCCTTCCATATAAAGGAGGAATATCACGTAGTCATCCAGTATTCTTTATTTTGTTCCTAACGAATTTTTTCCCGTTTCCTAGTACCTTACTTAACTTTTGAAAGGCATCTTTCGCTAGTCCAATACGTGTTCGGATCTCGGTGCCACATTTTCCATCCTCTGTTAAAACGCTTCCAAATATTTAAACTCTTGTACTTGCTTGATATTTATATCTTCAATTTTTAACTCGCATCTTGGACTGTCTGTCTTGCTGATGCCCGTACTTTCTGTCTTCTTGCATTAGTCTCTTTTTCTTGCTTTCTTCCTCGCCCTGTCTAGGAAACCACGGGAAAATATAACATCAATAAATAAAATAATAATGAAAAAGAAATACATTTTCCCATGGTGCTAGTAATAAAGGAACTATAAATTTTATTACCTCATTTGGCTTCGTCAAACTTCCGCTAGGTGGCGCTGTTTAAATTCTCTAAAACGATAAACATTTCCTTTCTCTTTCTCTTTTCTCCACCTTGCTCCAAGATTAAGTTGCACATAGACGTGGACGTCCTTACGAGGACACATTCATTTTCTCGATGCGCTGACGGCTGAACTCTTTTTCCACTTTCAGACACATAGCTTTCGTGGTGTCATCCGAAACCTCCACCTATGTAGTAAATAAGCCTTTGCTTTAGTCATTCCAACTTAACGCAGGCTGTCTTGAATTCGAACATTGTAACCTTGCTTATCATGACTTGCCCAAACTTTCTTCTGGATCAGAAAAAGAAACCCTCTTTCACTTTCCAACGTATAGAGTTCGCGCGTGTTTTGCCAAAGCCCCACCGATGGTGTAAGCTAAGTTTTACTTTGGTCATTCTAACTCAGCGCAAAGATTACTTGAACTAGACCATTATAAGTACCGATGAAGTACAACCTTTCTTTGGTTGTTCTAACTCAGCACAAGTTCGACTTGATTTCGCCCATTTTATATATCATTAGTTACCCTAACTTATGGATCAGAAAAAGAAAACGGGCGTGCCAAAGAGACATTTTGTGTCTCTACAGTTTCCACTCAGTCAGGAAAATTCGGTCACTGGAAAATTCAGTGTCAGGAAAATTCGGTAACTATGAAATAAAAGTTGATTGATAAATCAGGATTTAATAGGACCCCACGATTTTCAGTTATTTCAAAATATATGGGGCGCTAAGCTTCAAAATCCCCATTTTAGAACGGCCCTAAAATCAATTTACAATCGACTTCTATTTCATACTTACCGAATTCCTTCTCGTTTTTAGTCCCTTATTCTTTTAGTTTTCTTCTCTTGTTTCTTTTTCAGCCTTTTTTGTTTACTTTTTCTTTTTTCAGCCCTTTTTTGTTTACTCTTCCCCCAGCCTTTTTGTTTACTTTTTCTTTTTCAGCCCTTTTTTGTTTACTCTTCCCCCAGCCTTTTTGTTTACTTTTTCAGTCCCTTTTATTTACATTTTCAGCCTTTTTGTTTACTTTTTCTTCCTCACCCCCAGTTTTTGTTTACTTTTTCAGCCTTTTCTGTTTACTTTTCTTTTTTCAGGTTTTTTGTTTACTTTTTCTTTTTCAGCCTTTTTTGTTTACCTTTTCTTTTTCAGCCTTTTTTGTTTACCGTTTCTTTTTCAGCCTTTTTTGTTTACTTTTTCTTTTTCAGCCCCTTTTTGTTTACTCTCCCCCCAGCCTTTTTGTTTACTTTTTCAGTCCATTTTATTTACCTTTTCAGCCTTTTTGTTTACTTTTTCTTCCCTACCCCCAGTTTTTGTTTACTTTTTCAGCCTTTTCTGTTTACTTTTCTATTTTCTGTCTTTTTGTTTACCTTTTCTTTTTCAGTCTTTTTTGTTTACCTTTTCTTTTTCAGCCTTTTTTTGTTTACTTTTTCTTCATATTACTTGCTTGTATTTCTCTTGATTTTTTTCCCTTCTCTTCGTTGCTGCTTCTTACCTTGCTTTTCCTTTTTTTTTTATTTCTTTTAAGCTTTTCATTTTAGAGAGTGTTCCGAAAGTCTTGTCACACCCTTACCAAAAAGCAATGAGAACAAGTAATACAGTAATACAATACATAATGTGTACTGGATTCAATTTATTCATTTTCATTGACGCTGTCACACATCGAGAAGGTCTGTATGAACAACCATCATTTTCGTGGCACAAAATGATGCGGCGCCATGTCCTGTGTGATATTTTACGAAGGTGTGTTTAGTTGATTGTTGCAAAGGCTCTAAAAACGGCGCCCTTCAACTGATGGGTATTCTGGTATCGTCCATGTGAAACTCTGTCCTTGATACTGCCCCACAGAACGTTGAGATAGAGAATTATATTATCAAGGTTGTGAGAAGACTTTCGGACCACACTGTAGTGTATATTAATACAATTATGCTAAAAAAAAGACATCATTTTTACTAACCATAATTTAATGTAGCAGCAGAAGAGAAGAAATAAAACAAAGAATAGTTGAATGGGAAGAAGAAAGGAATGAAAGAAGAGAAGAGAGAGAGAGAGAGAGAGAGAGAGAGAGAGAGAGAAAGGGAAGAAGAGAGAGTGGGAAAGAGGGGAGATAAAAAGAATAAAAACAGAGAACCAAGGAATAGAAAAGAAGAGACAAGCATGCTGAGAAGGACAAAGGATAAAAAGAAATTAAATGAAGAAGCCAGAAAATCGAGAAGTTAGTAAGAAAGACACTGGCGAAAAAGAGAGAGAGAGAGAGAGAGAGAGAGAGAGAGAGAGAGAGAGAGAGAGGGTGGGGGAGGGAGACAAAAAGACAGAGAGGGGAAACGAAAACTATAAGAAAACCGTTGTTCATACAAAACTTCAGGCTGTGTAATGGTCTGCTGAGGTCAAAACAAAAACGGTAAGAACGAAGGAAGACGAGCCGAACAGAAGTAGAGGGGGGGGGAGGGAGGTAAATATCTTTCTCTTTTTTTTTCAACTATTCTTGGGCGTATTTTTGCAGACTAACAGCTACTTCAGTCTTCGTAGATAAGAGAATTAGTGTTGCTATTTTGACTCTTTGTGTTGTGATCGAGAGTCGAAAGACGGCTCTGAAAAAAAAAAAAAAAAATCGAAAAAAATAGAAACGGCTTCTTTCTCACCTCTACCACATTATCCCTCTTTCCCTCCTCATTTTGTCTCGTTTTTTTTTTCTCTCTCTCTCTCTTCCTCTTTCTCCCCCGCCACCCTTAATCTTCCTTCTTATCTTTAATAGTCATGAATTTTTCACCAATCCTACTCTCTTCAGCGCACGATGATAACCGGGTCATTTCCCATCTGTTGGTCAATGTTTGGTTTATGTTAATTTTTCTACTTTAATTTTCGTTCGTGTCCTTACTAGTAAATAGGGTCACAGTACGGTCATGGTCTCATTCTCTCTCTCTTTCTCCCTCTCTCTCCATCACACACACACACACACCTATATATACAAAAAAAAAATTAGTCTATGATGTGATAAACAAAAAGTGATCTATATTTATACATGGGCGTGGATGGTGGCTGACAGAGGTGCATATTTTCCACAGGCGTCAAGATTTTCCGGATGCTAATTATCAAGGTAGGCGCGCCCTCCCCACTTGCAAAATTGTCATGACACTAACTTGCAACTCACCATTTCCCATTATTTGTTCAGTTGTTGTCTATATCTATCTATCCGAGTCTCTTTCTTTCTTTCTTTCTTTCTTTCTTTGTCTGTGCATTATCTATCTATCTATCTATCTATCTATCTATCTATCTATCTATCTATCTATCTGAGTCTGTTGATTTCTTTCTCAATCTGTTCATTATCTATCTATCTATCTATCTATCTATCTATCTATCTAAGTCTGTATGTTCTTGATCCACTTTATAAACTATGTATTCTTTTTGGCAACTGCTCTTAAGTGGGCAGGACACTTTATTTCGGCAGTTACATGTAGAGGGTTGGAATTTTGCTTAGTTTTAGTTTTTTTTAATGTTATGTTTATTAATCAGATTAGCTATATTGAGCATACAACTGTAGTTTAATTTGATTGATTTCGTTTTGAAGATTTTGTATAAAACGTTTCTTTCTTTCTTTCTTTCTTTCTTTCTTTCTCGATCTGTTCATTATCTATCTATCTATCTATCTATCTATCTATCTCCGTTATAGCACCGTTTTTTCAAACACCTTGGGTGGACCCTATATATTTTTTTTTAATCTCGTTGTCAATGCTAAGTCTATTTCTATCTATTTCCACTTTGTAAACGATGTATTCTTTTTGGCACCTGCTCTTAAGTGGGCAGGACTCTTTATTTCGGCAGTTACATGTAGAGGGTTGGAATGTTGTATTTATTAATCAGATTAGCTATATTGAGCATACAACTGTAGTTTAATATGATTGATTTCGTTTTGAAGATTTTGTAAAAAACGTTAGATGGTGGGGGGAAGGAATTCTTTTTTAGAAGTTTAAAAAATACCTTTCCTTACCTTTCCAGCTATATTGTATGGTGGGTTGAACCTTAGTATTTTCCTAGTTCTATTTTCTTCTCATACATATATATATATATATATATATATATATATATATATATATATATATATATATATATATATATATTCATACATGTTTCATTAAATAATATAGAGTGTTGTCTATTTATTTTATGTAAATTCTTTTCATAACGTCTGATAAGCTTAATTACATTATCATTAAACGAAGAAAGAAAATCACAATATTGATCCATATTTTTTAATCTAATCTAAGCTTTCGGCTTAAATAAGCCATTATCAAAGATGTCGATTACTGTACAACATATTAAGCAATATACGGACAAGACAGTGATGATAGTCTGTGATTGTTTACATGGATGATTTCCAAGCAACGATAAAAACGTGCATATAAGACGCTATATATATATATATATATATATATATATATATATATATATATATAGAATAACTCCTAACAAGCCAGGCAAACCTACCTAGGTTTCACCTAAACGCATCTTCAGGGTAAACTACCGTTCTACTTAGCGTATTGAGCCCTCTACGTTTTCGTTGTCTTTATACTCGCTTGGGTTTTTTTCTTTGGACTAAAGACTTAAGACACTTGTCGATTTGTTTCGCCTTCTGATGTTTTTTAGTTCTTTCTTTTTTTACTTGCAAATTTTCCTCAGGTACCAATTTGCCCTCAGGTGTCTACAAGTTGAGTCACCCGAGGTTTTTTCAAGCGAGTAATACTGTTATTAATATATATATATATATATATATATATATATATATATATATATATATATATGTGAGGGCGTGAAGCTAGAAAGCTTAAGTATGTTCAAAAATTTTGCTCATTACATTCATGTATCCACGAGCGTCGCACACCTGCACGACCTCATTTTCCCAAAACCTAAACACACCTTTCTATTCACCTGTATTCTCATTCCAAAAATGTTATTGTCCCTTCCAATATGTGTTGAAACAGCTGTTCCCGCCATTTTTTTTTTTATTATTCCGAGAGGAACGAAACAAATAACTTTAAAAAGGAACGTTGCGAACAGGATCTGGGCTGGGTTGGATTTCGGGGACAGGAATAGTTCAATATTTGAGACATTCAAAATCGAAGATCAAATTTTCGAATTTAACTTATTACAACAAGTGCGATAACAAGCAACATTAATCACCTTTGCCTCAACCTGACACGTTTGTGAGAAACTTTTTAATCTTTTAATAATTGCATCTCGTGAGCTTTATCATTACCTTTCTCAATCTCTCTGACACACACACACACACACACACACACACACACACACACACACACACACACACACACACACACACACACACACACACATTCTTCCTCTTTTTGTCGTCTGGTTCAAACACTTCCCTGGTTTTTTTTTGTTTATTTATTTTTTTGTTTTGTTTTTTTAACAGTAGTAGAGCTTTATACCTTGATTCCTGTTTAGGATTGGATTTCCGGTTCCTTCTAAAGTCTACTTCAACTGTCTCTGGCTAAATTCTGAAATTTTACTATTTGTTTCTTATTTATTTTCTCATCAGTAGGAGTAGATAATTCAACTGATGCCCCGATCATACTCCTCCCCACTATTTTGAACAGGAATAGAAGTTTATCTCTTGTTTCCTTTTAAAGTCTTCTCATTCTCTTTCCTCCCACTAACCCCTTATGTCTTAGCATTATCTCCTTAAAGGGTGAATTGATATATATATATATATATATATATATATATATATATATATGAATGGAATATATACTTTAAACAAAATCCTTATATACAATTATGCTGTTTTAATGTTAATATGTCAACGTCGGACGTTTCGGTCTAATAAACCATCTTCAAAGACGATATTCAAAACTTATAAAAAACATTATCAATTCAAATGAATTGATAATGTTAATTATAATTTATGAATATGTCAAGATGGTTATCCGAAACGTCTTATGTTGACATGTTAACATTAAAAACAGCATAATTGTATTAATGATTTTTGTTTGTTTTTTCCGTATATATTTTTCTTCATACTGTTGGATCTATATCCATATATTTGCTTATATATATATATATATATATATATATATATATATATATATATATATATATATATATATATATATGTATTTAGGCAACAATCTTTTTTTATACATGATTTTTTAAAATGAACTGACAAGGTACTGCGATTAAAGATTTTTATTTAATTTTTTTTGTGTTCGTACAAATGTTTTCTTTTCTGGATTCAAAGTGTGTAAAAACTGTCCAAATGTTTTGTATTTCCGCCATAATTTAGTCATTATCAAGGATGATTTTATTTTTACTTTTTTACTGAATGTATTGGTTGTGTGTATATATCTAGAGTTATAGGGGTATTTTATTTCCCAAACACAGCACATTGTGTCCGTGTTCGTAGTAAATGTTATTGTGCGTTGGCTTTTTTTATTATTAGGGTTTCAATTATTTTTAATCATTGTTTTACATGTGGATGAGGTTATTATGTTTTTTCTACTACTAGATTTCGGATGGAATCTTTTTAGGTTAGTGCGTGTATTTAAATGAGTTCTAATGGAGTTTTGGTCGGATAGTTGTAACGTAAGTCGTCTAGATAGGCATGTAGTAGTGTGCCCGATGTAATTATTTATGAGTTTGGTTTGATCAGGAATACAGTCCTTTAAGGAGTATTTGAACTCGTACATAATATTGGTTCTTTGTAGTTTTGATTTTGCAGGTGTTTTGTTATTGTTGATAATTAGGTTAGCTGTTTTAAATTTCTTGTAATAGATAATTTAATTTTTTTGTTCGGGTCAACTGGGGTAGTGTCTCTTTTATGATATTTCTAAGTGAAGATTCATCTTGGTTATCGTTGACGTGCATTTGGCTTTTGTATAAGATATTTATGTTATTGTCTGTGTGTTCAGTATAACTATTATTTACTTTGGAAAAAGTAGTCTAATCTGGTTGTCGATGAGGTAGTTAGGAAAACCATTGTTAACTAGTGTCTGTTTTGCGTTGTTGAGTTCTTTAAGTGAAATTAGACGAACGGATGAATTTTCGTGTGCTCTCGTTAACAAATTTTTTATCACCGCTATTTTGTATCTGAGTGGGAATTCACTCTTAAAGTGCTTTTTTTTTAATGCAATGAGGTGGTGAAAATCTTGTTACTGAATTCTTCGAGAACGTCTAGGAATGGGAGTTTCTTTTTCTTATTTAGTTGGGAGGTAAAGTTAAGGACGGATTTTTTTTTTCAAATGTGATTTTGAGCTTATCTATTTCTTGTGTGTTTTTTCGCTCCTTTTGTTTTAGATGAAAAAAAAATAGCACATTCGATATCAGGAATATACAGCGTATTTATTCGTTCCATATTTACTTTTTGTGCTTTTTAAAATCTTAGTTCATTTTTCTTCTAGATCAACATCAACGACCAGACTAGACGATGAACAGAAGTCGACGAGAAAGTGAAATACTTAGTGTGTGCAGAAGTACATGATCATCACATTCTAATTCTGTTTGCTCTTTCGATCTGTGGTTAGTTAGCACGAACGTTACGCCCTGTCAATATATCATAAATAATGGACTATAAGAGTATAAAGTAGCAAAACCGTGAGATTTTTACGTGTACTACTAGTTATAATAATAATAATTATTATTATTATTACTACTACTAATATCCGTGAAAATTTCACGACTTTGCTATCTTAATTATCTGATAAATCTTAATTCCTATGTTAATGATTGAATAAGGTCCTCACAAGTTCCACGACGATAATATACCCGTGAAAATTCACCCATTGCTTCGTTAAATACTTGACTTTAACAACTTTAACAAAGTATTACAATAATAATCATACGTATTAATTCAGGTCATTATTTAAAGAAGTAAGCGGGTACAAAGGAAAAGATTAAAACTGACAAGGTTTACCATTTCACTGAAGCAGACGTTAAATATATGAGAGTGTTATCGTCTCCTCTAGCTTCCATTTCTTTTGTTACTTTTCCTATCGTCTCCTCTAGCTTCCTTTTCTTTTCCTAAAACCAATTATCGCCTTTGAGATATCTTTTCTTCTGTCTATCCTGGCAATCAAACCGGAATGACCTATTGTTTATACGTGGTAATGACAGAGTGTACGCACGTATTAAAGAATGAAGCAAAAAACAGACTTATGATATGGTTAATATAATTCTAGTAACAACATCAAGAAAGTTAATGCAGTAGTAAAACAATGAAGTTGGTGGCCTCAAAAGATGTTAATTCAATTAGTTATCCATATAAGAGCCCTGTTCTGTTAGATATGGCAGTAAATGAATATGAGAGTAAGTAAATATGAGGAAATTGATAAAAATGTGGCACCTTAAAATTAGTTATACCTATCAGGGCCGGTACGTATTACCCCCGAACAAAAGCGTATTACCCCCTGACAAAGTTCCCCTGACTGGCAGGGGGGGGGGGCTTTTTCAGTGCTTTGTGAGCCTCACTATATTATCAACATTTGCTTAGTTTTCTACCTACATTTTTATACGTTACAAATTAAACTAAGCACAAATGGCTATTAAAGGATGAATTATTTTCATTACATTATTTACATTATTCGGACTATTGTTCTCATCTTTGTCGCCATATGTATTACAACGTTTCGGCCGTTGTACGCTCTGGCCTTTTCAGGTGGTTGAAATGTCGAACTGAACCATTTATTTCGCTCGCTGGGGTAGACTGTTCTAGTTCCACGTGCCATGTTTTAATGGATGTCAGTTATCAGTTATCTCTTGTTAATTCCCCTCTGAAAGTTTTCCACTGCCTTAAGGACACATGGCATAGTGGATAAAGGCGTTGGTTAAATCCAGTGACAGGACCCAAAGAGTGTGCGTTCAATACCCGGTTAAGGCAGTAGAGAACTTTCAGAGGGAAATTAACAGGAGATAACTGATAACTGACATCCATTAAAAAAAAAACATGGCACGTGGAACTAGAACAGTCTACCCCAGTGAGCGAAATAAAGGGTTCAGTTCGACATTCCAACCACCTGAAGAAGGTCGGAGCGTACAACGGCCGAAACGTTGTAATAAATATGGCGACAAAGATGAGGACAATAGTCCGAATAATGTAAATAATGTACATGATACCTCATCTCAGAAATATAGACAGATAATGAAATATTTTGTGGATTTAGATGTCATTTTTGTGTCTTTTTTTCTGTCCAAACCTATGAATTTGTTTTGGTCTTGCTAAGTCTCAAAAAAACACTACATAAAATTCACTATTTTTTTCATAGATAATGTTGACGTATTAAAATTATTTAAACTTTTAACAAGAAAATCTCAAATTGATTTTAAAGATTGCCGCGAAACATTGTTGATTTATTTAACATGGAATAAAATCTTTTATAACATGTCTCTAATTTACATTTAGATATACTATTTATTTTCGATTTTTCTAGTTGAATTGTTCACCTATATTGCACATGATCTATTATTGTACATAACTAGGTTACAATAAACAACATGAACACTACCTTATGAAAATTGAGATGTAGAAGAATGGAGGGGTGGGGCTCGTATCATAGATTCAGTGGGGGGCGTGTTTGGCAGGAGCTGGACTACTGACTTGACGCGTGTCGTGTCACAGATGGTGCGTATATTGAACATTTGTGAAACTTTGTTCGAATTCTGCTAAATAAATCTTTTATTGTTCAACATGAAGCCTATTTAATTTCATTTGCCTGGGACATGCAGTTACTCACATATTTACTATATATATATATATATATATATATATATATATATATATATATATATAGAGAGAGAGAGAGAGAGAGAGAGAGAGAGAGAGAGAGACTGTTTTCCCCAAATTGACATCCTTTTTTAGTCTAATAACATAGCCATTTCTCGTTCAAATGATCTGAAATGTTACCAAAATTTGTAAAAAACTAAGTTCACTGTAAGAATCTACCAGGAAGATGAATCGGGCGTATAAGCGATAATGACAATGTGCATTTGAAATGCCAACCACGTTCATTTGGCTTGAAACCTGATTTTTTTCTATGGGGATATGTGAAAGGACAGGTCTTTATCCCCCTTTTTCTACAAACCTAAAGGTACTTAAGCAGAGAATCACTGAGCCACTGGATAATGTTGCGCAAGACATGCTACAGCGTGTTTGGCAGGAGCTGGACTACCGACTTGATGTTCGTCGTGTCACGGGTGGTGTGCATATTAAACATTTGTGAAGTTTTGTGAAACCGTTTATACAATCTACATCTCTTTAAATATCTTATTCGAATTCTGATAAATAAATATTTTATTGTTAAACAAGAAGCCAATTTAATTTCGTTTTCCCTGGGACATGTAGTTAATCAGATATTCACATTTGTATGATTCCTCCTCATTCCTTTCGTATTCCATTCGTAAGGAGTAAGTTCCATTCGGACTGCTTCTTCCCAGGAATTGCTACTTTGTGGAACAGACTCTCGGTAGGATGTTTTCCCCAATCTTTATAAGTCTACGGTTAACTGTTATATTTTCTGCAAAACTTCACTTCTTTTCTTACGCTCATACAACGCCACATAGTAACTTTCTGCGTTGAGTGGCTCTTGAGCCATGTATTGGATGAACGTTAGTATAAAAAAATATATTTTACTGCGTAAAATGTAAAATAATTGTGATTTTTTTAAGATTCAGGGTATACCCCAAAATTGACATCATTTTGTAGTTTAATAACACAGCCATAATGTGTAAAAGCCAAGTTGACTATGCCGACTTATTTCACTGAGAATCTACCAGGAAGATGGATTGGGTGTGCCAGTAATAATGATAATATGCTGTTAAAATGGTCACCACGTTCACCTGGTATGACACTTATTTTTTTTCTATGGGGCTATGTGAATCCCCTCTATTCCTACAAGCCTACAGGAACTTAAGAAGTAAAGCGCTGGAACATGTTTTACGCAAGACATGCTACAGCGTGTTTGGCAAAAGCTGGACTACCGACTTGACGTGCGTCGTGTCACGGGTGGTGCGCATATTGAACATTTGTGAAGCTTTGTGAAATCGGTTATAAAATCTACATCCCTTTGGATATCTTGATCAATAAATCTTTTATTGTTCAACATGAAGCCTATTTAATTTCGTTTGCCTGGGATACGTACTTACTCAGATATTCACATTTTAAATGATGTCAATTTTTTGGTCATCCTGTATATATATTCATTCATTTTTCAATATTTATTTTTCATGAATTTTATGCCGATTCTTCTTCTTCTTCTTCTTCTTCTTCTTCTTCTTCTTCTTCTTCTTCTTCTTCTTCGTCTCTTCCTCCTTGTTGTTGTTGTTGTTGTTCTTCTTCTTCTTCTTCTATGTGCCATGTCACTTCAGAACTTGGGCGATCATGGATCTCCACAATTCCCTGTCCTTGCTTGCTTTTTTTTTAATTCATTAACATTTTCCTTGTAATTAGCTTTCATTTTTTTGTATCTAATTGATTTCGTTTTTAATTTATCGGTTATTTCATCTTCTTTTTCTAATTTCCACAACGTTTGCCTTCGAATTGGGGACAGGGAAAAAGCTCGCAAGTTAGACCCTTAATACGGAAGCACCATTCTAACATGGAGCCAATCAGGCAAGTAATTCTCTTCTGAAACTCGTTCATTCTGTTCTTGCAGAAGGCTTGACAGCTTCCACCGACTGCACTCTCGTTAGAGCAGAAGTTAACATCTGAAAATCAGTGACGGTAATCAGGGATTTGAATATTTGCAGTTTCATGCTTATTTAAATCCGTTCTTTTTCATTTTCATTTAAATCTGTAGAATGGTTCGCACAGTTTCGACAGCGAGGGCGGAAAAGAGAACAGACAGTAAAGATGTCAGTGAACGAAAAGAAATCCGTAGTCTAATTCACAGAGTTCGTTAATAGGCCTAATCAATAGGAAGCTGATGCGAAATTAGAATAACAAAATATTAAGAGACAGAGAAGGTGTAAACAAGAAAGAATGTAGAAGAGAGAGAGAGAGAGGGAGAGAGAGAAAGAGAGAGAGGGGGAGATGGGAGGAGAGAGAATGAAAAAATAATGAAGAATGAAAGGAAAACAAAGAGTGCAAAGAGGTGAATGTGTGTTCCAAAATAATATTCTGGAAAGTGCCATAGCCCTTCAGGATGAGTGCGATGATGGCTCTCCACAACTTCCTGTCTTTTGTTGCTTTCAGTAATACTTCCTTTTTACAACTCTTGTTCTTCCATTTATTTGTTCAAATATGTCAAGTAAGTTTTGTTCTGCTTCTCTTGCCTTCGATATGCCCTGTGAGTGTAAAATTCTCCAAGCCATTTCTCCTCTGTCTGTTGCATTCTTGTGGCACTATGATTTGGACACTTACACAGGAGAAGAAGGTGTGGTCATATCTCGGTCTGTTTCCATCTCGAAGTGTTTCCAGTTTTATGGGCAGCGGATGGAGTCTGTTGGTTCTTTTGACTGAGAATAAGTTTGGTAAAATAGATCGAGGTGAGGAGTAAAGAAGGAGGAGGTAATGGGAAGAGAGAGAGAGAGACGGAAAAGGTGTGTGTGTGCGCGTGAGAGTGAGGGGAGGGAGAGAGAGAGGGAGAGAGAAAAATGGAGGGGATTTAATTTGGCGAAGGAGAAACAGTAAATAAGACGAACAAAATAAAGCCGAGGCAGTAGAGTGTAAAGGAAAAGAATGCAACAGGAAGAGCGATCAATATATATATATATATATATATATATATATATATATATATATATATATATATGTTGTAATAGTTTATTTCACCAGGGACTTTAATTTTCCCTGGGTCCTCAAACATCACTTTCAAAAGGTGAAAGGAAAAATGAAATTAAAATTTACACTTTTGACGGGTACAGTATATATATATATATATATATATATATATATATATATATATATATATATATATATATATATATATATAGAGAGAGAGAGAGAGAGAGAGAGAGAGAAAGAAAGAAAGAATTTGAATGAATTTGGAAAAAGAGAAAATGCTAATAAGAATGACAAAGTAGAGAGAGTTGGAGAGAATGGATAGAGGGGGCAACAAGAAAGAAAGAAAGGAAGGAAGAGACAGAAAGAAAGAAAGAAAGAAAGAAAGAAAGAAAGAAAGAAAGAAAGAAAGAATAGAGGATTAGATAGATAGATAGAGAGAGAAATGATATTGGACGAATTTGAGAAAAGAAAAACAGCGAATAATAATGACAACAAAAAGCAGGAGGAGGAGAGAAAAAAAGACGGTGGGAAGAGAGAAATAAGAGAGATAGAGTGGGGGGGATGAAAGAATAATTTGAGGGTAAAAATTCGAATAAGAATGAAAAAAATCTTTTCATTCTTATTCGAATTTAGGGGAAGATAGAAAGAGCAAATGGTATGAGAGAGAAAGAAACAGAGAAAGAGAGAAAGAATGAGAGTGATGGGGAATTTGAAAAAGAGCCAGTGAATAGGGCAGAGAAAGAGGAAGAGAAAGGGAATAAAAGGACATAAGGGAAAGTGAAAAGATAGATAGATAGATAGATAGATAGATAGATAGATAGATAGATAGATAGATAGATAGATAGATAGCAGAGAGTGGGAGGGAGAGAATTTAAGAGAGAATTGCGAGCAAGCTTTCTTAAATAAGGGAAACGAAACAAAAGTAAACAGAAAATAATCGTTCGAATGCGTTTCTTATGAAGTGCTCCCGTTATATTCGAATAACTTCAATAATTTGGAATTAAACAATTTAATTCTTCCCATATTTGCCAGACAGAAGGAATGATTACTTAATTTCCATTAAAATATCCGTCTGTCCCTTCCGCTAACACCATTTCCGCGCAAGCGCAAAGCATTATTTCCTGACATCCACTTCCGCTTCTTTTTCTTTCATGCTTAAATTGATCCATTTTTATTTCGACTTCGATTTTTTTTCTGTCTTTGTTCACAGCTGTCTTTTCTTTATTTTCTCTCTCTTCATCTATTCTTTCTCCCTTCATAGTTTTTCTTTCGCTTTTCTTTCTTTAATTTTTTCTTTACTTTTTTCTTTTTTTTCTTTCAAATCTCGTTCTCTCTTAAATTTTCTATTTTTTGGTAATTTTTCATTTTTTCACTGATTTGTTTTCTTCGTTTTTTTTTCTTTCTTATCTATTTCTTTTTAGTCTTTTTCTTTTTTCTTCAGCATTTTTTGAAGATTTCAGATCTCTTTCGTCTTCGAATTTTTATCCATTTTTTGTTAGTTTTGCTTTTTCGAATATACACCCAAATTTTTTTTCTTTTTCGTATTTTCTTTTTCTTCATCGTTTTTTTTTTCATTTTTCTTTATTTGCTTTTTGTTTCTTGTATTTTTCATATTTCTTTCTTTCTTTCGTAAATTGTCGATGCATTTTCTCTTCTTTCTTTCTTTCTTTCTTTCTTTCTTTCTTTCTTTCTTTCTTTCTTTCTTTCTTTCTTTCCCAACTATTAACTCTGCTTTCTTTCTCAACTTTCATCTCTTCATTTTTTCTTCTGCTTTTCTTTAATTCTTTCTCAACTATCATCTCCTCTTTCTTTCTTTCTTTCTTTCTTTCTTTCTTTTTCAACTTTCATCTCTTCATTTTTTATTGTTTTTCTTTAATTCTTTCTCAACTATCATCTCCTCTTTCTTTCTTTCTTTCTTTCTTTCTTTCTTTCTTTCTTTCTCAACTTTCATCTTTTCATTTTTTATTCTATTTTTCTTTCATTCTTTCTCAACTATCATCTCCTCTTTCTTTCTTTCTTTCTTTCTTTCTTTCTTTCTTTCTTTCTTTCTTTCCCAACTATTAACTCTGCTTTCTTTCTTAACTATCATCTCTTCTTCAAAGCGAAGAAATGAATCGATAAAAATAGAGAAAAAATCATGATAAACATAGAAAAAAAGAAAAAAAAAAAACAAGTAAATAAAGGAAGGAACTACGAAAACGGATAAGAAAATAGAAAAAAAGAAACATTTTTAATAGCCCCCTCCTCTTTTCTAACGACCCTTTTCAACTGTGCTTTCGGAGGCATTTTTTTATTTTTCTTAATTGATCTTTTCTTTTATTTTAGAACCTCCTTCATTATAGTCCCTCCTTCCCCAGGAATAAAAGCTTCGAATCCCAAGTGATTATTTCTTGACAACTCCACCTCTCAATCGTGCCACTCCTTCAATTATTTCATTAATGAATAACTCCATTATCTTCATATATCTATTTTGTAGACTTTTCTCCTTTTCGATAACGTTTTCATTCTGGGAAATAACGCCTCCCTCTAAATAGCTCCCTATCAACTGAAATCCTGAGCTTGCGGAGTTCAATGGTTTCCGCTAGTATTAATATGAACTCGTCTTTTCCAAAATCTACCAATCTCTTATTGTTCTTTGAATTTATCCCCGAAAGTAGAAACTCGTTTTTGATTGAGCGCAATAGGCATAACAACGGCGAAAAGGGAAAAGAGGAAAAAAAGAAAATGAAATGAAAGAGGCGGGCGGTAGGTGTTGAGAGAGTGAAGCAAAAAAAAAGAAAGAAAAAAAAAGAAGGAGAAAAAAAAAGGAGACAATTGAAGGAAATGGAAGGAAAAAGAAGATGAATACAAAAAATAGGAAGAGAAGAAGAAGTGAGATGATAAAAAAGGGAGTGTGGAAAAAATCAAGAAGAAGAGGAGGAGGATGAGAAGGAGAAGCAGGAGGAGGGGGAGGAGGAGGAGGAGAAGAAGAAGAAGAAGAAGAAACGACTGACTTTTTATGGAAAATAATAAATAATAAAATAAGATTGGAAGAATGAAAAAGTAAACAAAAAAGAAGAAAATGAAGAAGAGGAGAGAGAGAGAAAAGAAATAATGAAATAAGTTTTAAAAAATTGATCAAAACGCAAAGAAGAGGAAAAAGAAGAAGAAAAAGAAGAAGAGGGAAGGGAGAAGAAAAAAAGAAATAATGAAATGATTTTAAAAAAGAGAAGCTAAAAGCAAAAAAGAAGAAGAAAAAGAAGAGAAAAGGGAGAAGAAAAAAAGAAATAATGACATCAATTTTTAAAAAGAAGGCAAAAAGCAAAGAGAAAGAAGAAGCAGTAAAATAAGATGTAAAAAAAGAAAAAGAAAAAATAAGCAAAGAAAGTTAAGAAATATGAGAAAACAAATAACTGAAGGAAGATCATTAGGGAAACGAAGGAAAGAAAAAAAAGAAAAAAAGAAAGAAGGAAAGGAAGGAAGATTGTTCAAAATGGCGGGCGGAGTTGCAATTTGTAATGATTGACTTTCTTCCGACTCAACCTTTTTTTTGTGCATTAATTTGAATCCTACTCTCTTGCGATACATACTTTTAATAATTTATCCTTTTCAATGACGCTTCTCTTAAACGAATTCTTTCTGAAAAATATGTCTACTAAACAATGTATTCGAAGAACAACGTCTGTGTCATTAAACCATCGATAAAAAGTGGGGCCATGAATAGAAAAAGGTTGAGAAAATGAGGACTAAAGTTTCATTGCAAACTTAAAGATTAATTAGTCTTACCACTTTCCATTTACTCTTGTGTCGCACAAAAGAAGAGTTTAGTGAAAACGATAAGCGTGAGAGAATGAAAGAGACTGAAAAGAGATGTAATGAAGAAAGATCTGAAAGAAAAAGGTAAAACGGGTGAATAAGAAAAGAAAAAAAGAAGAAACATGGACAAGCATGTCCGCAATACGACGTCGTGTCAAAAAGACGGGTTTTCCCATGACATCACGATTATTTTAACTACCTTTGCTCTTCAGCAATGTATATTGTTTTAAAAAGCGATGATTAGAATTGGAATAAAACCTAAACATATGATGAAAGTGAATTTGTACAACAAAAATATTAAAGACTTTATTTATTAGATTGTTTATTTACAAGAATAATTTAATATTTACAACATCCTAAAAACTGATACAATTAAAACTAATGTAATGCAATATTTATCATTTACCAATTTCTAAAGAAATAAATGTGAAAAAAAATTTTATTTATAAGAGAAAAATAAAAAAAAAACAAACTAAAAAATGATGGATGGCAAGAAGAAAAAGAAATCGAAAAGAAGGAGTCCGAAAAAAAAAAAAGACTGGTGAAAAGTAAAAGCAAATAAGCATGACGAAAACAATAATAATAATAATAATTATTTAATAAGAGAAGGAACGAGAAAAATGAATGAATTTTGTGAAAAAGAAAAGGAATAATGACAAAAAATGTATGTGTAGGGAGAAAATGAGGGGAAGAGAATGAAATGCAATAAAATATAAAAGGTAAAATTAGTACGTTGCAGTAAACTATTAGAAAGAGAAAACAAAGAAAACTAAAACAAAAAAAAGGCTTAAGAAAATGAAATAGTGTCAAACTAGAAGTAAATAGATAAAACAAAGAAAGCAAAATTAAATTCTAATGAGCAGATTGCAACAAAAAACCGGAAATGAAAAAAACAAAAAACAACAAAAAACAAGAAAATGATGGATGGCAAGAAGAAGAAAAAAAATCGAAAAGAAGGAGTGTGATAAGAAGAAGACTAGTGAAAAGAAAAAGCAAATAAGCATGACGAGAATAATAATAATAATAATAATAATAATAATAAGAATAAAGGCGGAAAGGAGGCTAGAAAAAGAAAAGTAGAAAAGAAGGAGGTAGAGAAGAAGAAGAAGAAGAAGAAGAAGAAGAAGAAGAAGAAGAAGAAGAAGAAGAAGAAAGTCGAGAATAATAATAATAATAATAATAATAATAAGAAGAAGAAGAAGAAAGGCGAAAAGAAGGCTAGAAAAAGAAAAGTAAAAAAAAGAGGTAAAGTAGAGGAAGTAGAAGAAGAAGATGAAAAAGAAAGTCAATAATAATAATAATAATAATAACAATAATAAGTAGGAGAAAAAGAAAGGCGAAAAGGAGGCTAGAAAAGAAAAGTAAAAAAAGAATGAGGTTGAGAAGAAGAAGAAGATGATGATGAAAAAGAAAGTCGAGAATAATAATAATAAGAAGAAAGACACACAGGAAGGAGGAAAAGAAGAAAAACTCGAAAAGAAGAAGAAAAAGAAGGACGTTGTGAATCACAATAATAAAGGCCAAAAAAGAGCGATAAGAAGAGAAAATCGAAAAGAAGAAGAAAAGATTAGGCGTAAATAACAATAATAACAATAATAATAATAATAATGAAGAAGAAGTAAAAGAAGAAGACATCAAGTACCCGCGAACAAAAGAAGTTGTTTTTTACAGTGTGCAAACATGCGACTAATTGACAGGATTTTTAATTCGTATGATGTAAGCTTTTTCAGAGTCGACGAAAAACATTTTTGGAGACACAGCGGAAAAACTGGCGCAGGTGGGCGAAATAATTCTTCATATCGTTCTGATTTAAAGTGAGGACTGTTTACCTGTGAGGAAATCACCACCCACTGAGTCCGAATAATGACTGAGCAGTGGTTGCTTTCTTCCGCTGAGCGAAACAAATTCGTTTGTGAAAAAGAAAAAAAGAAAACACTTGACAAAGAAAAGAAATTCGGAACGCTTCGCTTTGCATCGAAGCGAGAAAGACAGGGATTAAACGATTGAAACCATAATTATCATATTGTTAATTTTATTTGATTTGAATTTTTTTTTTTACCTCATTATAAAGCACATCAGCCTCGATTCCTTCACCCTCTCCCTCGAAGGTGTTTTTAACGATTTTAAATAAGTCTTTTTTTTGTTGTTACAGCAAACCCTCAAAATGCAAATTTTAAAGACGCATTTCAGCAGTTCAATATTAACAACGAATAGAAGCAGAGGATAAAAGAAAATAATAATAATAATAATAATAATAATAATAACTTCTTAACATGACTGTAGTAAAAACAGAACCAGAACTTATGCCAAAGCTTTATTGCACTTTACTCTGACTACTTATTTACTGACGGTTAAGACAGTGTGTTTTTTATACCTCCTAGATCTTAAGGGGAGGTAACTGATGATTTATTAGTACAACATATTATTATTATTATTAATCTCTACTTTATATCGAGCACTTTTTAAAAATATAATGTCTATACATTGGTACTAACCTGTCTTTCATTTGTATATATATATATATATATATATATATATATATATATATATATTAAAAAACAAAACCAGTAAATAAACTTATACCAAAGCTTTATTACACTTTACTCTGACTACTTATTTACTGACGGTTAAGACAGTGTGTTTTTTATACCTCCTAGATCTTAAGGGAGTAACTGATGATTTATTAGTACAACATATTATTATTATTATTAAGCTCTACTTTATATCGAGCACTTTTAAAAAATATAATGTCTATACATTGGTACTAACCTGCCTTTCATTTGTATATATATATGATTTATTAGTACAACATATTATTATTATTATTATTATTATTAATATTAAGCTCTACTTTGTATCGAGCACTTTTTAAAATATAATGTCTATACATTGGTACTAATCTGTCTTTATAATCTGTCTATATATTTCATATATATATATATATATATATATATATATATATATATATATATATATATATATATATATATTAAAACAAAACCAGTGAATAAACTTATACCAAAGCTTTATTGCACTTTACTCTGACTACTTATTTACTGACGGTTAAGACAGTGTGTTTTTATACCTCCTAGATCTTAAGGGGAGGTAACTGATGATTTATTAGTACAACATATTATTATTATTATCATTATTATTATTAATATTAAGCTCTACTTTGTATCGAGCACTTTTAAAAAATATAATGTCTATACATTGGTACTAATCTGTCTTTCATTTGTATATATATATATATATATATATATATATATATATATATATATATATATATATATATAAAAAACAAAACCAGTGAATAAACTTATACCAAAGCTTTGTTGCATTTTACTCTGACTACTCGACTACTGACGGATGTTACAGGGTATTTTTTTTATATACCACCTAGATATTAAGGGGAGGTAACTGAATGATTTATCAGTACAATAACAAATGCTGACACACACTAATTTATACTGGACTCGAAGGAGAATAAGCTGCCAGAGGAATACACTCTAACACACACACACACACACACACACACACACACACACACACACACACACACACACACACAGAATCTGTGACGCAAAACGTCTCACGCATCTTTTTATTATTTACAAAACCTTTTTGTTCTTAGTAGAAAACGCGGGTGCTGTCTGAGGTGCGGATATCCAGTCACAAGGTATCAAATATAGGTAAGTATATATATATATTTTTTTTTTGGCAAAGAAATCCTCACTCCACAAATTGATCAGTTCTTGAGGTGGGGAGAAATAATATTCTTCCTTACAATTAGAAGACTGAGGAAATTAGGGTGATGCGACCCCGTGGACGTAACATGGCGTAGATTGTTTTAAAGTAATTTCAAAAAACGAAGAAAGATATTTCGGCACAGGCAGAAAATTAACAAATTCTTAATAATAAGACGATTGAATATCAATCAATAGAATAAAAATGCAATATTTCAATATTAGTCAACGCTACAAATAGTATGTATAAAATAGATCTACATTAGAAGAAGAAGAAAAAGAAGAAGAAGATGAAGAAAGGTGAGAAGAAGAAAGGGGAAATGAAAAGTGAGGAGTAAAAAGGTGAGAAGAAAAAGAAGGCGAGATGAAAAGCGAGAAGAAGAAGAAGAAGAAAAAGAAGAGAAGCGAAAAGAAAGTGGAAAAGAAAAGCGAGAAGCAGCAGTAAAAATGAGAGAAGAAAAAGAAGGCGAGACGGAAGGCGAGAAGAAGAAGAAGAAGAAGAAGAAGAAGATGAAGAAGAAATGGGAAAAGAAGAAAACGAAAAGAAAGTGGAAAAGAAAAGCGAGAAGCAGCAGTAAAAAGGTGAGAAGAAAAAAGAAGGCGAGACGGAAGGCGAGAAGAAGAAGAAGAAGAAAAGGAGAAGAAGAAAGGGGAAAAGAAGAAAAGGAAAAGAAAGTGGAAAAGAAAAGGAGAAGCAGCAGTAAAAAGGTGAGAAGAAAAAGAAGGCGAGACTGAAGGCGAGAAGAAGAAGAAGAAAAAAGCGAGAAGAAGAAAGGGGAAAAGAAGAAAAGCGAAAAGAAAGTGGAAAAGAAAAGCGAGAAGCAGCAGTAAAAAAGAGAGAAGAAAAAGAAGGCGAGACGGAAGGCGAGAAGAAGAAGAAGAAGAAGAAGAAGAAGAAGAAGATGAAGAAGAAAGGGGAAAAGAAGAAAACGAAAAGAAAGTGGAAAAGAAAAGCGAGAAGCAGCAGTAAAAAGGTGAGAAGAAAAAGAAGGCGAGACGGAAGGCGAGAAGAAGAAGAAGAAAAAAGGAGAAGAAGAAAGGGGAAAAGAAGAAAAGCGAAAAGAAAGTGGAAAAGAAAAGCGAGAAGCAGCAGTAAAAAGGTGAGAAGAAAAAGAAGGCGAGACGGAAGGCGAGAAGAAGAAGAAGAAGAAAAGCGAGAAGAAGAAAGGGGAAAAGAAGAAAAGCGAAAAGAAAGTGGAAAAGAAAAGCGAGAAGCAGCAGTAAAAAGGAGAGAAGAAAAAGAAGGCGAGACGGAAGGCGAGAAGAAGAAGAAGAAGAAGAAGAAGAAGATGAAGAAGAAAGGGGAAAAGAAGAAAACGAAAAGAAAGTGGAAAAGAAAAGCGAGAAGCAGCAGTAAAAAGGTGAGAAGAAAAAGAAGGCGAGACGGAAGGCGAGAAGAAGAAGAAGAAGAAAAGCGAGAAGAAGAAAGGGGAAAAGAAGAAAACGAAAAGAAAGTGGAAAAGAAAAGCGAGAAGCAGCAGTAAAAAGGTGAGAAGAAAAAGAAGGCGAGACGAAAGGCGAGAAGATGAAGAAGAAGGAAGGCGAGAAGTAGAAGAAAAAAGCGAGACGAAAGGCGAAAAGACAAGAAGTGGCATCACAAAGAAAGGCAAGATGAAAATCAAGAAGAAGAATGCAAGAATAAAAATGTCGAAAAAATGAAAAAGATCGAGAAGGGATCGGGAAGAACAAGTAAATAATTTTTTAATAAATATCACAGTATTTTATGATACTATGGTCACCCACGTAGAAAGAGAAGAGATGGTATTATCATGATCCCAAGTGTTTCTATTTGATGGACCAGCAGATGGTTCCTTTTGAAGTTTGGTCTTCTCAGCAGGATTCACCTTGACCGATGGGGAACAGGAAGTAAAGGAGTGGATTAGAGGTTTTTCTCTTGGAGACCAAGTAGCAACAAAATCGGAAATAGTGTATATCCGGATGCTATCTATGTTAACAGTCATGCTTGGGATCAGGGTGAGTTCTGGTCCACTCTTGATGGGAGATGGGTGTGTCTGTCGCATTTCATCGTGTTAATTTGTGAGCATGCAACATGCTCTTCCCCAGGTATGGATGCACACTAACAAGGTCAAGAATCATAATGCAGTGAGAGGTAATCATTGACCAGTCGGTGGAAAACTTGGGTGATGGGGTGTGTTTTATGTTTTTCAGTATAATTGAAGATAAGCTGCTAGGGAGATGTTTGTTCTACATCATTCATGATTATAGTATTCAATCTGATGATTTTTGTCAGTCATAATATGGATTTTGTGATACATTCATAATGTGATACATTCATAATGTGGATTTTGTGATACATCATTCATGATTATAGTATTCAGTCTGATGATTTTTGTCATTCATAATGTGGATTTTGTGAGATTTTTAAATTTTTGAAGCCCCAGGCAAGTTAGAAATAAGTGTTTTGAAGTCCTCAAAAAAAATTAAATACTGACGAAAATGAAGATTTTGAACCTTGTAGAAAAGTTGATATGTAATTCTATAGACACCCCGTAGAAAGGGAAGAGATGGTTTTATCTCAATCCCAAGTGTTTCTGTTTGATGGACCAGTTCAGGGTTATTTTTGAAGTTCGGTCTTCTAAGCAGGATCTACTTTGACTGAAAAGAAATGGGAAGTAAAGGAGTGGATTAGAGTTTTTTGGGGGGACAAAGTGGCAACAAAACCGGAAGTAGGGTATATCCGAATACTGGTTTCTATCAATAGTTATGCTTGGGATTGAGGAGAGTGCTAACCTGTCCTTGGCTGAAGACGAACGTGTCCGTGTCGCGGTTCCGAAGCCTCCATTTTCGTATTGCTAGCCACCACGTTGAGATGAGTAGATGGACGAGGAGTTGGTAGAGGAGGGGGGGGAATAGTTGACAGGGCTGAAGTTTTCCCGAGTATCAACTACGTACTTAGCCACTCGCCTGGACGAGCAGATGAAGCTCTGAATAACAAAAGTCCGCGTTCTTATTTTTTGATGTGTCCATTTTTTCTTTCATCCTATTACTTTGTAAGTATGTCGCGCGGTCTTCTCTAGCTTTCGAAGAACGTCGACGGGATCGCGGGTTGAAATGTAATGTGGGGGTGATCACTGGCCGGGCATTTAAACTACGAGCCAGGCATTCTGTCTTAGGAATATTTTTCTTATATGGACCTTTCTGAAATGATATTCATAACGGAGTAACGTCTTAAAAGGACTTAAAATGACGAAAATTCCATAAGAGTGTATAACTGTTGTGTCATAGCCATCCTTTTATATGGCAATAAATATTGGACAATTTCCTCACATAAGAAGGAGAGATTGGGTACCTCGAGGCGGTGTAATGGTTAGCAAGCTTGTCTCGTTAGAACAATTACGACTGAGTAGTGAGTTCGATCCTCACTGGGTACCCCTTACTTCCGGCTTTGCGCCACGTCTAATCTACGCTTAGAAAATCATCTTCGGGCACTTCGAAGAGGTGTAGTGGTTATCAAGCTTGTCTCGCTAGAACAATTACGACTGAGTAGTGAGTTCGATCCTCACTGGGTTGCCCCTTACTTTCGGCCTTGTGCTACACCCAAGCTACGCTTGGAATATCACTCTACTTGAACATCTCAGCGTAGTGTAATGGTTAGCAAACTTGTTTCGCGATATCAGTTACGACTGAAAAGTAAGTTCGATCTTCACTACGTGCTCCGTACTTTCGGCCTTGTGCCACATCTAAGCCACGCTTAGAAAATAACCATAAAAAGAAGAGATTCGAGGTAACAGATCTGATTCTACAGAATGATGTAGATAATACCAAAAATGGAACATGTAAGCAATGAGGATGTTTTAACAAAAACGGAAACAAAAAGAACACATTTACTTAGAATTAGAATGAGTTTAATTTTCTAAGACACGTAATGAGGAAAGATGTCTTGGAGAAATCGACACTCGCAGGATTTATTGAAGACAAGAGAGGCAGAAGGAAAACTCGAGTAACATACCTAACGAATTTGTGGGAAGCAAGGGAGACAAACATTGCTTAGAGATACAAAGAGTGGAAAGTTATGGAGAGCTATGAATGTTAATGGTTGGAGGTGAATGGAAGAAGAATGTGTTGCGCCAACTTCAAGTTAACTTTTAAACACGAATGACTAGTAAGAAACAAGAAATTATTTCAGCTACGACACAAACCTATGATAATAATTTTATATATGTGTTAACTATTTTCCCGTAATACAGAAGACAAACGCCCAATAAACACAACTTTTAGAATTCAGACTTGTGATGGAAATAGAAATTTAAAGAGATTGGGAATGCAATATTTACATTTACAGCCATATATTTTAGTTTGGAATCACTTTAATGGTGGACTGTTAATCAGGGAAAGAAGAGAAGTGGGTTAGTTCCCCTAAATCAAAATTTTAAAAATTCAGTTAAACAGATTAGAAATCTACTACAGAAAGCTAATTACAATCTTAATCCATTAATGCTCACCTTAAAATCCAGTATCAATGGCGGACTGTCTCTCAAAATATTGGTTGTCAAGAGACGAAGTGAGACTACCCACAAGTACAATGTTATTATTTAAGTTTCATAAAGAATAAATAAAATTTTCAAAAAAGGCTACAATTAAAATTTTGTGGTAAAAGTGTGCATTTCTTAGTGATTACAGAGTACATATACATACAATACATAATATTGACATTATATAACAAATTTAAATACAGAATGTTATAACTGAAGTTTTATTTACTTTAATTTTAAGTAATTAGTTGATACTTTTAAATAGTTTACTGCACAATTTACACATGATGAGATAGTTCAAAAGCACAATAGAGCATTGTATGCAGTCCACTATATTAAGAGCAATCGTTTGTGATCAATAGATGATTGTGTGCGAATCTGTCAATAATTGTTTCTTCATCCGATTCATCTAACAATTCCTTTCAAAGAATAGCAACATGCATGATTTCAAATTCTCTTCAGATAGCAAATTTCTTAACCTTGTCTTTAAGATCTTTAGCTTTTAAAATGTCCTCTTGTGGCGGGATTATGCTGGTCGAGGGTTTAGGTGGGAAAACACGCGTCTCCCGGTATATTTATCCCACAACAATAATGGGGGACTTGGTATGTGAATCTGGGCAATGAAATCATTAACAAAATTATATATATATATATATATATATATATATATATATATATATATATATATATATATATAAACGATAAGTATGTATTAACAAAACAAAGGTATACATAGATTATAAAATATTGTTATAAAACAATGAACATGAATGAAGAAAATATTTTGAATTGTGTGTGTATGTAGTTTGGTGTAGGAGAAAATCCGAGAGAAAAATGAAGTGAAATGTGCATACGTGAGCGCACGCGCGTGTGTATTCCCCAGTGGGAAAGCGTTTTCCTCGTTCGACCTACATCTTACCATTCCTGAGTGAAAAAAGAAAAATAGGATGACACTCTCACATTGGACTCGAGTAACTGATGGCGTGCATATCACTACAAAGTTACCTATTTTTTTATGACTAAAACAGTTGTCTGTGTTTGTTTCTTTATTGCCATTTATTTGGTATAGGGACCCCACTTGCCCACTTGACACACTGGCCAGTCCGTCACTAGTCCGTTCTAGTATTAATTAAAAATTAATTAGAAAGTTCTAAAAAAAAAAGCAATATCAATTATAGGTTTGTAAAAAATCCAATAAGCTTTATAAAAATCCTGTATTAATTATAGGGTTCTGCCTATAACCCATTAATGTCCACCGCTCGAAAAATGTTATGGGGGATATTGATGGGTTAATTGTATATCTATGAACTTGTTGTAAGGCTTAACCAAATGTAATTTTAAAGCATGTACTTATTAGTTTCAGTCTTCAAGTGGTGTGATTTTCGTTTCTCAGAGCACAATAATACTTAAATAAAAGAGCATGAAGTTTAAATCCGTACACATTCTTTCTGTATGGCCAGTGTACGTAGCTTCATTCAATTTTCTCATCTTTCTCCATTTGGAGTTATTTTAATAGTTAACTCTTAGTCACTAGACATGAACCATAATATAGACCAAAGAAAATTATTTTATACATATCTTTCTTAATTTTAATTTAGTCCAACATAGGGAGCCAAATCGAATAAAATGGTTGCAGGAAAAAGAAAGAAGATTGTGTTGTGCCAATTCCAAGTTATCTTTTGACAAAATCAAATACTGGCAAAAAATAAATCAATTCTCTCAGCCACGGCATAAAGCCAGCAAAGTAATTTTATATGTCTTAAATTTTTTTTTCGTAATACAGAAGACAAATTCAATCGTTAGAATTCATTCTTGTAATTGTTGAAGAATTGTTTCAGACAATACGAATTTACTTAACAATAAGCTTGAATGAACTCTACAGATCAGCAGAGTTCTCTTGATGGTATGCGTTCAGGACAGATACATTAATGGGGGAAATGGATCATACCATATTCTCCTCTGCGTTATTCTTACAGAGGGAAGAAGTTCTTGAATCAAGCAGGTATCTTTTGCTGACTGCGAGGCTGTGGCGGATTGCCAGGAGCATGATGAAGTTCTTCTTCTTTCTCGCTAGAACTTGATTTAACGCTGCTTCGTTTTCGTAATCTTCTACGAAATTCTTGCTCGTCCTCTGAAGTATCGGTAGGTGGGTGGGCTCTCTTTTGTAAAACCCGTTCGTCGCCACTCTAGGGACCAGAGCTCAAGGGTTCCTCGTAATCTTCAAAAGGAGACCATGATTCTGTTACTTCGTAGTCAATTAAAGTGTCCCGAGAGCAGCCCTCACTTAAGCTTGTGGGTCCCGATTCATCCCCTGTTGGAGCCAAGTCTCTTAGTCAGACTCTGCCTTCCCGTCCATCAAGGTAACGGAGTCGCGCATACTGGAAGTTGGTGGACACCATTGGTTCGTTCGTATTCAGCCAGGTGTTTTTTTTTTTTTAGTAATATCACTTCCGGTTTCAAGAGTCAATATGATAGGGACGTTCCAGCCGAAATTATTGTAGGAAACGGGAGGAATGGTTTATGCGGGGTTGCGTTAGTGGCTGTGCATAACAGCGTTTTAATATCATGCACGGCCTTTGGGAATAATTGTTCCCAATTTTCTAAAGCTACCCTTTTATCAGCAGATGCTAGTTGAGCCGTTTTAAAAATTATTCCCCTTACACCTCTCGCACTGGCCGTTACCTTGAGGGTTATATGGGGTTGTTCTATTTACGCTGACTTTTGGCTCTTGTAGCAATTGCCGTACGTGTTTGGACATAAATGAAGCCCCGCTCTCCAAATGATTATAGGCGTGTAGCCCGAAGACAGCAAAAACTGATCAAAATGTTTGCATGACCCTTGTAGAGGATACATCGAAGCAGGATATCACGAAAGGAAACCGTGAATATCCGTCAATTATCGTCAGCATATATTTGTTAGGAGTTTTTGACGGAAGCGGTCTTTTAAAATCAAACGCGATTCTTTTATAAAGTTGCGTAGCTTTTATGACCTTGCTGGTTTTAAGACGGTAAAACCCAGGCTTATTTTCAGCGCAAGTCTTACACGAGTTGGTAACTTCTTTCACGTCCTCTCCTGAGTAGGGAAGGTTTTTGATTTACATCATATTGACCATGCGCGTAAACACCTGGGAAGCTCAACTCTCTGTGTAGTTTCTTTAAACTCTTCTTTGCAATCCACCGAACTACATACATGACAGAAGGCGTAAGCACCTCGGCGTATTGTAATGGTTAGAGCTCTTGTCTTGCTAGATCAATTACGACTGAGTAGTGAGTTCGATCCTCAATGGGTGCCCCATATTTTCGGCCTTATGCCACATCTAAGTCGGGCTTAGAAAATCACTACACGAGAGAAGGCGTCTACAGTTGCGTTTTTTTTTTCTTACCGGGGCGGTACGTTACGTCGAACGAGTAACACGAGAGTTTCATCCTCCATTCGGTTATCTTCTCATTTTTAATTTTACTTGTTGCTTTCGGGTTAAAAATGAATGAGACTGATTTGGGGTCTGTAATCAATTTAAAATGTCCCGCGATCAAATAGTGTTTCTATTTTCTCAGCGATTCGACAACAGGCTTCTTTCTCTATTGCAGAATGCCTACATTCCGATTTTGACAAAGTTCTGGAGAAAAAGGCTATGGGCCTCCCCCATTGTCTTAAAGAGACGGCTATGGCGCATTTTGAGGCATCTGCTCTAGTAACAGATGTAGTGTATGAAAGGGCGTAGTAATGGCTGTTTCAGCTATGTCCCTTTTTAACTCACTCAACGCTTTTTCTGCTATGGGAAAGAACGGGAATTTTGATACTGTCATTAGAGGGTGGATTTTGTTTGAAAAAGACGATATCCAATGGGCATAGTGTGCAAACATTCCCATGTATGGCGTAGAACGGGTAAATCTTTTGGGATCAATAGACTGAGTAATGGATTCAGACGTTCTCGATCGGGTTCTATGTTATTTTTACTGATTATTTACCCAAGTAATCTTATATTTTTTCCGTCTAAAATAACATTTGTTTTGGTTAAGCGTAAGCTTGTAATTTTTAACAGCCGCCATGAATGATTTAAGATTTCTGTCATGTCCTGCTCGATTTTTCCCGCAAATAGTGACATTATTGAAGTAAGTATAGCTGCCTTTCAGGTTCTCTTTTGATATTTGGTCTATCACTCGTTGAAAGCTAGATACCTCGTTAGTTACGCCAAACGGTATTCTGTGAAATTGATGGAGTTCCCCAGTGGCCTCGAAGGCCGTATAGGGTATATCGCTGGGCCTTATAGCTATCTGATGCTAGGCGCTTTTAGGGTCCAGAGTAATATATATCTATATATATATATATATATATATATATATATTGATTTTTCTCTATCATATCATCTATTCTTGGCAGAGAGTAGACATCCAGCATAGTAAACCAGTTTATATCTTTGGAATCGTCAATTACCATTCATTTTTTTTGTTCCCAGAGGTGACTACGAAGGCTTGAGCTCTCCACATTGAATGCCATCATTTGATTATATCTTCCTTCAACATACGAGTAACTTCGGTTTAGATAAACAATTTATCCTCCACCGCGTGCCGCCTAGATTTTGTAGCTGCCGGTTTATAATCCGGCGTTAAATTGTGGTGTTAAACGATATTTTCATAGCAGTTAGGCCGCAGGTTTTAAAGGGTGTCTGAGAGCCTCCAACGGGTATTTCTACTAATGAATGTTGACGTAAGAAGTTGTGCCGTAATATTAGAATATAGAGCTTTCATTAGTAGACAGCTTACTGATTGGTATAAAGTACCCTTTAATCGTAGATCAACTAAACGGTATCCAAGTATTTGTATGAACAGAGATGAGCTAACCATCGTCAAATTTTCCACGAATTTATTTTCGTAATACTTACGTTAAGGAAGCTTTCTATGCTGCTCGTGTCAATCAGTGATTTTAGTGGTTGTTCGTTAGCCGCAAATACTATCGTTATAATTGATAAGCAGCCAAGTGTATCCAAGATACGGTTTCACTTCACTTTTTGTTACTTTTACAAACTTTAGCGCAATATCCCTGCTTTTTGCATATATAACATTTGTCCCATCTAGCGGGGCATAAGGGCCTTGAGTGTGTCTTGTCCCCGCAGAAAAATTATCTGCGTTTAGTTAAGGCTGATAATTTCGGAGATCCTAGTGTTTTATACGATGTTGAGAGGATAGGTGGAGAGGTCTCTGATGTCACTGCAACAGTATCGTAATTTTTAGCATTTTGTTCTGCTAAATCTAATACTCTTGCCCGGTCATAGGCCTGCTGTAATGTTAAGGTGCTGTTTACGAGTATTCTTTGTCGGATATCCGTGGAACGTAGCCCGTTTATGAAGTCATCTCGTATTAATTCGGTTTGATATTGTTCCGCTGGACAGTCCTTACTTAGTTTTATTCAGGCTTGATAAAATCTGCCAATGGAATCTGAGCGTAGATAACGCCTTGTCGCCAATGAGTGTCTAGTGACTATTTCATTTTTCTTTTTAATGTAGACCCTGCTCACTATTTTTAAGGCCTCTTCGTAGGAAGATGCGTCCGCGAAATACTCATAAACTGGTGAGAAACTGCAGCTTGTTAGAACTTTGGTCGCTGTACGAACCCAAGGATTTTATGAAAGCGATATTTATTGTGTTTTCTACAGAAATGTGGCACAAGGCCGAAAAAGGGGATTGGGGAAAGGACGGTCTTCTTCTGTCTTAACTATAACTTAGCTAGCCGCAAACACTGACCCAATCGTACGAACAATATTCCTTACACCAAAACAACACATTCATACGTACCTTTCTTACTACAACCACCATAATACCTCTTTGTCTCTATGAAAATACTAACTAGTCCCCATATTTACAATTCATTGTCTGTGGGGGGAGGGGAATAAAACAACAATTCTAAAAAACTAGCCCCAATGAGTATTTACAATATGAACACAAAAAACTATTTACAAGAAACTAAAGAAAAATAAGATTAGTAATAAAACCCCCGACAATCACTAAACGTGGCAGAAATATCGGTTCAATGGCCGAAATCAATGCGGGACTATAATAGTATAAAACATTCATTCATCCCAAGCACTCACACTGACATGCACTCATTCAGACACAACAACAAATACGAAAAATACCACTCACGCGAAACGAAAGGCGCCCAGCAAACCGACATCACTGACCGCCTAACGAGGGAGGGGATGGGGAATTAAACTTAAAGAAAAAATAGGGACAGAAATAAAAGAGGCCAATGAGCATACATACCCTAGCTAAGTTAACTGAAAAAGGAAACTAAAGCATCAAAAAAGGAAACCTAAGCTAGCCTAGTTTCGGGATGGGTTGGAAGTTCAACCAAGGAGGGAGCAATATCCTGATGCCTCACCGGCGTCAATGTGCCAGTCAAGGTCAGCTCCTTTCACACGACACAAGCGCGCAAGATTCACCCACCTTTTGCTGAGTTCTGATGAAGTGAGCCGCCGCCTTTCCGTCCTAATCTTGACCTTAAGTTGATGATTAAGGATTTTGTGAAAGCTATTCTCCAGTGACAATATTCCAGTTCGGTGTCAGACGCTTTGGGGTCAGTAATAAGTTTCTCTGGACAGAGTAAATTAGCCATTATCAAAATAGTTCAACAACGACCGTTTGTTAAATTGTAGTAGGATTGTTTGAGACAATATGAATTTGCTGAACAGTAAGCTTTAATGAATTCGGTATTTACCTAGTCCCCTCAATGAGATGAGGTGTGATACAAGGTCTGTGGGGAACCTGAGCGTTTCCACCCGAGCCAATGGTCAAAATTTACCCATCCCCGGCATTCAGGTACAATTTTTGTTTGTTTTTCTTAACCGAGTTTCTGTCGCTATACAGAACGCCGACTGAGTCTCCCTCTGCCCGAAGACAGAGGTCTTGACAATCAGAGCCAGACAGCAAGCTGCCTGACTCAGACGAGCTTTCCTAAACTCTGTATTTACTCGAAACTTCCTCCACAAGGCAGGATGTGGCGCAAGGCAGGATGTGACACAATGCCGATTTTTAACGAGGGGCTTTTCGAGTTCGTTCGTTCGGTCAAAAATCTCGCCCCAATGACATAAGATGTTGTTGTGGAGTATTTTCACAGTGGAGGCTTGTATTTCTAATAAGTCGTCCTAAATTAGGTCCGACGTACAAAACGTTAGGAACTTGGAAAATAAGAGTCAATGGCGCAGCAATTTAGTTGTGATGGTTGGTACTTCAAATGTCCGAATCTCGACTGACGCGCTCAACACCATTCTGCCAGACTTGCCACTGCTATGGGAGAGTCCGTTACAATAGAATAGGTACTATGGCATAACAGATGTGACACAAAGTCTAGATTTCTGTGGGGAACCCGAGCGTTTCCACCCGAGCCAATGGTCAGAATTTACCCAGCCCCGGCATTTGCGGGATCGGATACATTTCTTGTCTGTTTTTCTTAGCCGAGTTTCTGACGCTATACGGGACCCCGACTGAGTCTCCCTCTGCCCGAAGACAGAGGTCTTGAGAGCAAACTCAGAGGCAGACAGCAAACTGCCTGAATCCGACGAACTTTGATAAACTCGGTATTTACTCGAGACCTCCCCCACAAGGTAGGATGTGGCGCAAGGCAGGATGTGGCACAATTCTGATTTTTAACGAGGGGCTTTCCGAACCCGTACGCACGGGCAAAAATTCCCCGTAGACCCAGCATATACGGGGTCGGGTGGAAGGTAGAGAGTCCGGCATCTGAGCTTTGATAAACCCTGCATAGCAGAAGAGTTCACCTGACTATATGTGTTCAGAATAGATCCAGTAATTGGGGAATGGATCATACGAAAGTGATGGAAATGGAATTTGAAGAGATTAAAAATTTGGCATCGAGAGGTAATTACAACCTTAAAGTCCAGTTTGGAATTAATTTAGCGGTAGACTTGAGGGGAAGAAAAAGATAAGGTGGACATTAATGGGTTAATTTTATATATATATATATATATATATATATATGGTGAACTCTCCTATCATAAATGATAGATGAGGGTCAGCATTGGATGGTGCCTTTCATTTTATACTTATGCATGCTAGCAGAGGCTATTGTGGAGAAAATCAGGTAAAGGAAAGACATATTTCATTTGTGCTTTCTTATGTGATACTAGCCCAGCCTTGCTGCGGTCGACAAAGCCACATTGACAGATTAAATTTGTTAAAGGAGGATTTTGATTGCTTCTCTGCTTCAGAGCTTGACAAAGCTGGTCACCGTGCTTCAGTCTACTCTCTTCAAAACCTTTAACTCAATGAAACATGTCTTACGCCACTCCTTTTGGTTTGATGCTTGGGCTTCCCAGGTTTTCAGATCAAAGTTGAGACGTTTCAAGTTGTCTTTCAATTTGTCTTTGTAGCATAAGAGTGGATGTCCAACTGAATCCTTGGAGTTTAGTAGTTGTCCATAGAGCACCTTTTTTGGAAGCCTATGCTCATCCATTCTCACAACATGACCAGCCCACCTAAGTTGCATCTTTGCTAGAATGGTTTCAATGCCTGTGATGTTGTTACATTTCTTCAATGATGCACTATTCTTGGCCCTTTTTATATCACATATGGCACTAAGACAGCGCATGTGAAAGACGTCATGTTGATTTATGTGCTTGCGGTACAGGGTCCAAGTTTCAGCACCATAGAGAAGGGTTGAGAGAACGACTGATATATATATATATGTCGATCTTTACTCTGAGAGAAACGTCTTTGGTGTTCCATAACCTATGTGTAAATTTACCGAATGCTGTGCTGGCTTTGGCTATTCTAGATTGGATTTCTCTGTCCATTTTAACATCAGAAGAGACTGTTGATCCAAGATATGTGAATGTCTCAACAGTTTTTAATGCCGTACCATCAACGTACCATTGCTCATATATATATATATATAATTAAATAATTCATTGAGTTTGAAAGAAACCTCAAAAGAATGCAGAAAGCACTGGACGGCCGTTTCGTCCCATATTTGGGACTCATCAGCAGTGCGCATCCACTACCGAGAATTGAAACCCTGGCAGTTAGTTTATCATGCAAACGTCATACCAACTGTTCCAACGGGCGTCGGTGACGAAGAGGCAGCGAATTAGACTCAATAAAGCGCCGTTCGCTCACATATTCCGTGGTGGAACTCAACTGAGATTCTCTCTAACCATAGGACTGTGCCCCCAGGAGCCACGACTACTATCACCAAGCCGCTCAAACTTGAGCAATTAGAAGCCGGTTCAAGCAAGTGATAGAAATTATTAGGAGGATTGGATAATTATAATTAAGTAATTCATCGAGTCTGAAAGAAACCTCAACAGAATGTAGAAAGCACTGTTTCATCCTATATTTGGGAATCATCAGCAGTGCGCATCCACTACCGAGAATTGAAGTGAGATTGCAGTTGGTTAAACCTTATAAGGAGTTCATATATATATATATAGCAGCTTGGCCCGGCGTTGTCCGTGGTTGATTCAAAAATCATACGACATACAGCAATCGCTATCATTAGACTTAAAATATCTTTGCCCTTCCTTGCCTTTAAAGGAGTGCCCTTTGCCGTGCTGATGTTGCTACAGGCCTTACTTCTTGCCTATCGCACACTGCAAATTTTTTCTAAGCTCTATACTAAACATTAAATCTGTTACGAAAAAAGAACTAAACAAAATGAACACAAAGTGTTCAGCTTTAAAAAAGGACTCGTAACTGGAAAAAACAAATGAAAGAAGAATGTTAACAACAAATACTTTTTCACAACCAGCCCAGTTCTGCAGAATCAGAATCAACGTTGAGTTTAAGCAAGCGAATGAGCCAATTGGAGTAAAGTGCCATGCAGATTTAAATTTTTCCCACTTGTGACGAATGCAGCTATCGTTTTTTTGCATGCTAGCATGCTAGTTAACATTCGTGTCAGTCAGCTGTTGGCTCTCACGCTGGCCAATAGAATCTTCCTGCCTATTCGTGACAGCCAGCTATAGGCTCTGACTCTGGCCAGTAGAAAATGGCCGAAAAGTAAATGAAAACTGCCGTAGAAGCATGAAAAAATCGATTATTTTCACTATCGATGGGAGTTGTGAAATGCAAAGGCGGTCTTGGCCTTTCTGCTAATGTGCATGTAAATTTTGGTGCAAATCCGTCGAAAATTGCGACCTTGCATTCGTTACACACACACACACACACACACACACACACACACACACACACACACACACACACACACACACACACACACATCCTGCCTTTTATATATATATATATATATATATATATATGAAATCCTTATAAGGCTTAACCAACTGTAATTTTACAGTTTGTAGTTACTAGTTTTAGTCTTCAAGTCGTGTGAGTCTCGTTGCTCACATCACAATAAACCTTAAATAAATGAGCATGAAGTCATTACACATTTTTTTCTACAAGGCGAGTGTACGTAGCTTTCTTATCCTTCAGTGTTGTACCTTTTCTACTTTGTAGATCTGATCTCTGATAGGATAATGTATTAACTACATAGAAGCGAATAGGGTTCTGAATTTCTCCCTTACATTATTTTCCACATTTGTATGGAATATCAGAAGTGCAATTTTCAGCAGCGCACTCTCCGGGTGAAAGAATAAGTTCAGTAAGGCGGTTACGAAAGGTTGTTGTACTAATGAAAACCATCCTGGGGTCGTAATTTACATAAAATCCATTCATTCTTCTATTAAACCGTTTCAGATGTTATATGGACAGGAGAATTGTTAGTTTAAATCAGCACTTTTCGACGTTTTTTCTTTCATTACCCTAAACGCAAAACCCCATTTTCAACACAAACTGGAATTTGACAATAGCCGTTTTAGATTAAATAATTCTTTATTTAATTCTTTTATTTAATTATTTGTTTTCTGCCAAAGAAATACAAATAAAATGTATCTGTAAGGAGAATGATTTGTGCGTAACGTTGCTATCATTATGCATCGGCAACGCACCTGGGTATACAACAGAGATATTCTTTAATATTTGTCTAGCATTATTGCGTTTATGAAATTCAGGCACACAATGGTGGACATGACATTCATTAAAGTCTTCAGCTTTTTGTTTGGGTCTAGCGTTATTATAAGCTGTTATTAATATATATATATATATATATATATTAGGTACCTCCAAAAATTCGTATACCTAAGATTTAGATATATTTTTCATAAAGGAAAAATCCTTTTCGAAGCTTTCCAACCGCTTCAATTGAAAGCTAAAGGATTAAATTTTCTAATTCCAGAAAAAAAATACTGTGGAGTATTTCAAATAGAAATTTAAATGATTTTTAGTTGTTGCTTCCGAAAAACCAATCGAAACGTTCATTTTTAACTTTTTTTAGAGAAATGTAAATAAACTTATTTTTCGGTTTTGAAAATCTCGCTAAAATAAGATATACATTTCTGAAACGTTACTTTCGTAAAATTAGCAAATTTAAAGTTAAATTAATCTGTTCTGAAACAAATATCACTTACTTATAGCATAAAATTTTCGCGACAAACATTTCTTGACCTCGGGGTCTTGTTATTTTCACGTCTCCATCGATAATTTGATGGCTGAATGTATTGACACGTTTAGTACGGTGCATCAAAAGTGACATAACGGTTTTTTTTTGTTTCTTATAATAATTTAAAATACTATAAAAATTTCTTACATTATTGAGTTACCTCTATCTCTTCCATTATTTAATAGCTAAGATAATGATAAATAATTTTATTAATTATTAATATTACATTAAGTTATTACATTTTTAATTTAATAACCGAGGTAATAACTAATATAATTATTATTATTATATTAATAATTAAAATATCTCACTGAGTTATTAATTGTTCAAATTGATAAATGAGATAATTTTATTATCTCAATTTAATTTATAATTTAATAACTGAGAGTGAGATAAGACCTTTACATGTCAAGGGGCTTTCCCGAAGGAGTAGACAAGCTTTGAAACACGTGGCCTTTTAACCATAATGTCACTTATGAGATATACTAAAAGAAAAAAATATAACATTTTGACGTACAAAAAAATATTTTTAATTATGGTAAAAGTTTTGGTAGCATTATTTGTCTTAAGCTTTTAATTTTCGCTTAGTAAATATAGTCTTCACTTAAAAACCTACCCCACACTCTGGAAAAATTTTAAAACACTTTTTAAAATTAAAGAAAAATGCAAACAATTCTTGTAAAAATTTAGGATGTGGTAGGAAATTTAAAAAAAAATTGCTGGTTAATCTCCTCAAAAATGAAGTAGAGACGTGAAGCAACAGAAATACGGTTCTACAGATGGATGCTGAGGATACCATAGACCGAACATGTGAGCAACGAACTTCTAGAGAAAATGGAAGCTGGAAGCAAAAGGGAATCTTTTACTTGACATAAGGAAGAGACAAGTGAAATTTCTGGGGCACGTAATGAGGAAAGAGGGCTTGGAAAATCTGTTACTCACGGGAAAGAGTGAAGACAAGAGGGACAGGGGAAAACAACGCATAATTTACTTAGTGAGCTTGAGTAAATGGATGGGGGGGACAGGGTTTAGGCGAAATAACAAAAAGACAAAGTTTATTAAAATGGTGGACACGGTACATAAAAAAGAAGAAATTGGTGATTTGTCTTTTTGTAGCATTCTCACTACATCCTCTGTGGATTCAACTGGTGTTTGGTGACCTATAGTCATTGCTTCGCAGTGCGTCGTATCGTCTGCCTTCAGGCTAATGTTCCAAAGTCCCACCGTCTTGATTTCTCACTAAAAGTTAGAAGCTAACTTCTCCCAAGGCGAAAGGTTTTCTTGTAATTTTTCGTGAAATACATCTGTTAGATGCTTTGGCACACATAATCAGTGATGCTTTAGCAGATGATCATTACGGGTTTCGGGTCTTTCAACATCATACCCACTCTTTCCGGTGATTCAGTCGATACTGATCGGATATCGGTTTCTGTGCCATCCGGAAGCTACAACTCTTCTCATGATACATATAACACACTGCAACTCTTCTGGAAACAATTTCCGGTTCGGCACTTTTACGCTCTTACATAAAAAGAATAATAAATAAGCACAATTTTTTTTTGTCTCCAGTGGAGAAATGTTGCTACCTACTCGTCAGCGATGAAGAAGACAGTGAGTCAGAGAACATTCATACTCCAGCCTATTTTAATCTACTTCTCACCAAAACAAAAAATATTCGTGGAATGAACTCTTGTATTTTATTTTATTTTATTTTTTTACCAAGAAATCACACATGTTAGCTAGTTACTGATTCGTCATTTCACGGACCAATAAAACGACATCGCGGCATCTTGCTTCTTTTATTTTTTCTTACGGGACTTGAGACAGTCAACTGATCCTGTCAAGTATATCATATCTGATATATATTTTCAACAACAAGTCTGTCTGTTTATTAGTTAGGAGATGACTTTTTGCTTACTAAACCTGAATCTTAAATTACTCTCCTTTATTCAACACCCACAAATTACTCTCCTTTATTTGACACCCACAAATTACTCTCCTCTATTTGACACCCACAAATTACTCTCCTTTATTTGACAACCACAAATTACTCTCCTCTATTTGACACCCACTTTGAAATAAATTCCAGAAATGGACAATTCTGATGCTTAAAAAGAAAAAAAAATAAGGTGAACCTGACTGCAAGTAGTACACGAAATCTTTCATAAGAACTAAGGTCAACGAAATGCAACCTATCACGAGACCCGTAACCCATTAGCAAGAGAGCCTGAGGGAGCCCACTCCTTTCTAGACCGGTTTGGATTCAGTTTTCCTTCTCCTATAGTCGCTAAGTAAGGGTATACGACCCAGTCTGTCCTTCTGTTTACCATTTCCTAAATGTATTAACACATAAGTGAAAGTAATGAGCTCGACTGGAATTCGAACTCGGCTTTCCAACTTCTCACTGTGAGCCGCTATTCAATACTCCTCTGAGCCTCTTTTCTAACCTGCGCAGAGCGATATATAAACTTTATTTTTAATCTGTACTATAAAAGAAAACTGCCTTTGTGCGACTTTGCATGCACATTTCCCTGCTACTTTACTGTCGTCTAACAAAGGCCAACTATTTTCCACCCCTTACATCGATCTCGGGTAAGTCGTTGAACCTGGAACATGTTGGAGTTTCTTTTTCTCATTTCTTCCTTAACTGTAGTGCATCATGTCATTTTAGAACGACCCCTTGGTCTTTTGCAGCCTTGAGGTATCCAGTTTAGAGTTGGTTGAACGACTTTTAGGTAATCACAGGATATGGCCGGTGAACTGTATCCGCCTATATGCCACAATTACATTCAAATGTCCAGAATGTGCTCGTCTTATCACTTCCTTGTTGCCAATTCTATCTCTCGAAGACACCATTAAGTTTTTGTGAAGGCATCTTAAATGGAAAGCATCTAAGAGTTGGATAACTTCTATCATGAATGTCCATGTCACAAATGCAGTTGAGAGTTAGATAATTTGAGCTTCATTCGGAGACTAATCATGCACGTATGTAATATATATATATATATATATATATATATATTATATATATATATTGTGTGTGTGTGTGTGTGTATGTATGTATGTATATATATATATATATAATATATAAATGTAGATAGATAAATAGATAGAAAGATAGATCAATCGCAGTACCTTGTCAGTCGTCTTTAATGAAACGTGTATAAAAGAGGATTGCTACAAATACACACACTCATATATATATATATATATATATATATATATATATATATATATATATATACACATATATATATATATATATATATATATATATATATATATAATTCGTTCGACACTGTACCTTTGAAAAAAACACACATTATTCCCGGTCGCCACTGCTTGTCGGCTTTTGGATGGGAGAAGGCGCCCGATCCCGGGGATTCCAACCCTGCAGCAGTACCTTTCTCATTAGACTAAGAGAGTGTAATATCGACGGTGTAATATCGACGCCAGTGCGAGTGTGGTCACGGGGATTGGATAATTTTTGCCTTTGGCCTATATGTACGCGTATGTGCACGCCAACTTTTTGTCACAACCTGCCTTAGTGGGTAGGTCGGGTAAATAAAATTGCTACTCGGCCTTTTTTGGTTGGGATCAAAGTGTAGTATCTGCTCGCGGGCGGATGACCACGTTTCGTCTCTCAGTTGCCAACAGAGCGTAGCTGAAAATGAGAGGTGCCTGGTCTCGGAAAGCAGCTGACTGCATCAGTACTTCTCTCATTGCACTAAAGAATTGGAGGGGGGTGGCGGACGGTAGTAATACCGATATCAGCGCAACCGACGTTTGCGGTGGCTGGGCTATTTTTGGACTTGGCCCACCACCTTAAACATCTTGCCAGCGTGGGACGGCAAGAAAATACAATCGCTTCTCGGCCTTTTGGCTGTGATCAAAGTGTGGCATCTGTTCGCTTTTCTTTCTTTCTTTCTTTCTTTCTTCACATGTTTCTTTCTTCACACCCGTCCTTCCTTTCTTTCTTTCTTTCTTCACACCCGTCCTTCCTTTCTTTCTTTCTTTCTTCACACCCATCCTTCCTTCCTTTCTTTCTTTCTTCACACCCATCCTTCCTTTCTTTCTTTCTTCACATCCTTTCTTTGTACTTTCTTTGCATCCAGCTTTCTTTCTTTCTTTCTTTCTTTCTTTCTTTCTTTCTTTCTTTCTTTCTTTCTTTCTTTCTTTCTTTCTTTGCATCCTTTTTCTTTGTCTTTCTTTCTTTGCATCCAGCTTTCTTTCTTTCTTTCTTTCTTCACATCTTTCTTTCTTTCTTTCTTTGCATCCAGCTTTCTTTCTTTCTTTCTTTCTTTCTTTCTTTCTTTCTTTCTTTCTTTCTTTCTTTGCACATCCTTTTTTTCTTTCTTTCTTTGCATCCAGCTTTCTTTCTTTCTTTCTTTTTCTTTCTTTCTTTTTTCTTTTCTTTCTTTCTTTCTTTGCATCTAGCTTTCTTTCTTTCTTTCTTTCTTTCTTTCTTTCTTTCTTTCTTTCTTTCTTTGCATCCAGCTTTCTTTCTTTCTTTCTTTCTTTCTTCACACCTTTTTTTCTACTTTCTTTGCATCCAACTTTCTTTCTTTCTTTCTTTCTTTCTTTCTTTCTTTCTTTCTTTCTTTCTTTCTTTCACTGCGAAGTAACGGACGGAATGACAATCACAAATACAATGGGATAGATAAAGATAGTTTTCGATATGATACAAGAAAGTATTTCAAAGAAACTGAAGAAATAGAAAATACCATAACCGGTTCAGGAGTTGAAAAAACTATGGAACATGAAATATCGAACTAATTCTTGTAGTAATGAAACACCGCTTGGAATACCACTTGGAAAACTGAAAAGGCGATTAGGGAGAGTTGGAACTGAGATTAAAATTGCAGAAAACTACCATTGTTTATTCTGTGTGGGTTCCTCGTAAATGTTCATTAGTTGTGAAGTATCTTGTCGACATTATGCTTAAAAAGACTCTCCATTGGCCGACACCTATATAATAATAATAATAATGATAATAATAATTTATAAATATTAAAATTATTTATAAATAATTTATAACTAATAAACAATAAAATTATTTATAAATAATTTATAAATGAATTATGTTTATTTATATAAAACGATCATATTTAGTAAAGTAAATTTACTAACGTAAATTTTATAACGTTTTAAGAAAGAAGAGACCAACATTTTATTGAGCGTCACGGCATATCAACTTCTTATGGGTCATTTAATGCTGAAATTTTTTCTTGTGACCTTTGTTATTTGCTCTTTAGAAAAATGTATTGCTGGTAAATTTTTTTTAATGATATATTGTACGTATTTTTTTCTGATGTGTTTTTATATTTTCATATTTTGACCCCAGTTTGGGGTGGCTCTATTTGCCCACTATTGGGATGGCTCTATTTGCCCACTATTGGGACCCTAACAGGTGTTACCACCCCGAATCAGGGTGGACTCCTTAACAGCAGCAATTAAGAGGTGCTTGAACGCTCCTCAAAACCTTAAATCTCTCGATCGTCTACGTCTTAAAGGGACATGGAACAATAAATCTATCTATCTATCTATCTATCTATCTATCTATCTATCTCAGTCTGTTCATATCTATCTATCTATCTATCTATCTATCTATCTATCTATCTGTCGCATATCTCTTTAGGGCGAAGGTGATCATAGTTTTTCACAGCTTCCAATCTAATGTCGCTCTCAGCAATGCTTACTTCGGTTGAGTTGTTGTTATTTTTGTTGTTCTTCTATGTACCGCATCCTTTCATGACATGGACGATCATGGCTCTCCACATCTTCCTATTCTTTGTGGTCCTTAGCAGTTTTCTATTTTTGTCAAGCGATCCGCCCATCATTCCGCCATCCATTCATACAAGGTCGTCAAGTGGGTATCCCGTTGTCTTACCCTTACCGCTTTTGCTTTTAGGTATATCCTGTGGGTGATAAGTTTTCCAATCCCTCCTTCCTCATTATGCGTCATTTCAGCTGTCTCTTCCTGATTTTGAGCATAAGTGTTCTTTTTGTTACCATTTTCGTTAAGACTTCCTCGTTCCTTACTAGCTACGATAATTGAATTCTCAGTATCCTTCTGTAGAGCTACATTTCTGTTGCCTCTAGTTTTCTCCTCATCTGTGGGAAGAGTGTCCAGAATTCACTGCCATATAAGAGGATGGATATCACATAGCAATCCTGCAGTCATTTTTTTGTTTCACATGAAGTTTTTCTCCTGCGAATTTGAAAATAGCAGTCTTTTTAAATTTATTTATGTTTTAACAATTTTTTATTAGTAAATATAATCTCTTTTAACATGGGATATTTAATCGTAAAAGTGATGGAAGCAAGCAAAAAGAAGCTAAATGAAATCGGCTATTGAATTAAAAAAACAACAATTTAAATTTAAAATTCCCAGCGTCTCTCGTTCGTGCGTATGCGTAGTCGCATCAACGTAAACAATATTCAAGCAAACATCAACATGAAAGATCTCTTTCATTACATTAATCCATATAATATTCACAATTTCTTAAATCAAACTGTCTTCCAAAATATAACTTCAAAACTACAACATAAACACACGCACACACATATCACCGCCTCTAGCAACCATGTCCACACAAACAAAAACTGAGTACCATCCATGCATTTGTTGCAGACCCGGCAGCGTGCAGTGCTGGTTTATTACAAAGTGGCCTTGTGCCAGACACTACACTAAATTACCGAGTCCACAAACAATGTATAAAAAAAATGCGTGAATGAACAGTGAGAGGAAAGGGGTCAATCAACAAGTGCATAAATTATAAACATCAAAGAGATAGCCGGAATAAAATGACAAAGGCGTCTGGATGCAAAACATGTGTAATTTTTATTAGATGGAAAATAAGTAGGTATCTCGTGGTACGAGATCAGAGAAGATGTTCCGCGCCAAAATAGGATAGCAAGGTGAACAAGGCGGGAAAAAGAGTTTCATAAGGTTCTGGAAAAAGGTACTCGTTAACAGAGGTGTAGGTGCGCACAGATAGAAAGGAGTACTCACTGTGGATTTTTGGGCGTTGAGAGTGTATGTGATTTTTGTGTTTTTTTTTTATCTTTTTTTATGTTCAGGTTCAAAGTAGAGAGAAAGTTCAGTCGTCTCAGAGTTTTGGGTCAGGCCTTGAATTGACTGTTGAAAATTTTAACGGATTGCTGTGGACGTCTAGCCAAAAGGACGAAGAGTTATTTGCAGTTGGTTGCATCGTCTATGTGAAGTTACTTATGGCGAGTCCAGAAGGGACGAAGAATATTCGTCAGTAAGATATCCCTGTCTGGATTTAAGATTGACTGACGAGGGATAAAATAAGTCACTTGTTGAATACGAAATTTTGCCCACGACTGTGTCGTGTGTCTCGCACATTTTCTAGCAGAAAACGGAGAAGGTCTGACCTGCGGGTAGCAAGTTTGTTCGTCAAGTTTGTTTGCAGTTGGTTGCATCGTCTATGTGAAGTTACTTATGGCGAGTCCAGAATATCCCTGTCTGTATTTAAGGTTGACTGACGAGGGATAAAAATAAGCCACTTGTTGAATACGAAGTTTTGATCACGACTGTGTCGTGTGTCTCGAACGTCTTCTGGTCGAAAACGGAGAAGGTCTGACCTGCGGGCAGCTTCAAGCCAAGAAGAAGTCTTGGTAAAGTGTGAGGTCGACATTGTTGAGATAAGATATTCCGGCCCGCATATGGGTTAAGGGCACGGAATAAATGAGTTGCCCGTCTAGTTAGGTCGAAAGTCGGGAGGCAACTGGCTTGCAAACGCTGTTTGTTTGAGACGCCAGGAAACGCGCGGGAAAAAATTCAAAATCTGTTAGGCTGACTTCATCAGTAGGAGCTAGCGAGCTTCCTCACTAGTTAAAGGACGTTTACTGCTACGTCTAACTGTAAGAGAGAGGAAGGGGTGCAAACCGCGCGCACACACGCACGAGTGTGAAAGGAAGGGAGAAAAACTCGCGCGCGCGTAAAATATAGATGGAATTAATGTGTTAATTCCATACATTCAATGGTAAACGCCGAATAACGTATCTTTTATAATTATTTCTTCAAAGCTCCCAAGAAAATTAAATGTCGGCATTAAATAACCCATAATGGTGTTGATATGCCGTTAAACAAACAAAGAAATCAATCAAATCGTTCAATAAAAGTAAAAATGTTGAAGTTTCTAAATTAGCATTGAGGAAGGAGAAAGTTTCCATTTTCTTACATTTTGTGAAATCTGCTACGAAGAATAACAAGCAAGTACCAGTTTTCGATTGTTTTTACAAAATTCTGCCCCTGTTTCAATGATATCGACGCTATTTTCTTTTTTTACCATTTCTTTCTTCGCCCCAAAGTTCCGATATATTTTTTTTCGGTCATTGTCTTTGCAGCTTCTCCCACAAACACTTGACTTTTAAATAACCTTTGTAAAGACACCTAAGTCCTTGCCTTTTGAACATCTTTTTGTGCTTCAAGGATGTAAGTTTTTCTTACGTATTTATTCATTGTTATATATATTTTTTTAAATATTCTCTCGCGCAAGTACGGGTTACAGGAATAGGTCGGAGAGGAGTGAAAGAAATTGAAAGAGGCAAAAACAAGGAAAGAGCAGAGATATGAAGGAATATATCAAGCACACTTATGCATACATACATACATATATATATATATATATATATATATATATATATATATATATATATATATAGTTTTTTAAAGTATGCTCCATTTATGGGTAAAAGTGCTCAATATCAAGGATAGAGCGTATGCAAATATAAAAGTGTACACTGAGGATAACACTGAACGGCGACTGTTTTATGTTTGAACGCAAACTTCAGGTCATGTCTTCGGCAGGGTGAGAGTTAGGGGTGTTAGGTAAAAAGAAAAATAATAACGTATAAACACAATATATATATATATATATATATATATATATATATATATATATATATATATATATTGAAAAAGTGTGGATGGTCCTGCACGAAGCCTTCACCACTATAATCAAATCTCATGTGTCGTTGTCGGGCTGTCGGTTTCCTGGAAACTGATCTGCTTGACCCTCATACGTCGAAATCGACGGGAGAGTCTATATATATATATATATATATATATATATATATATATATATATATATGCCAACAAAGAAATTTATTTTTCCTGGCTCGGATTTTTTTCCGATATGATATTCACACGTCAAGGGTTTTTGATAGAAAAATTGAATTTATTTATAGAAATCAAGTATGTGATAAATTGAACTTTTATTTTTATTTATTGCTATTAATTCTCTATCAGCAGAAACGTGCTCTGCCCCTTTTAGACGTAGACGATCATGACTCTCCACAATTTCTTTGTCTTTATAAATCTTAATACATTTTGTCTTTTATTATCTCTCCTAAAGTTTGTCTATTTACTTAAGCTCGCTAAGTAATATTTTCATCTCTCCTTCTTGCCTTCGATCTGTCCTGTGAGTATCACATTTTCCAAACCTTCTTTCTTTATTATTTCAGCTGCCCCTTTCTGATGTTAAGCATAAATGTCCTTTTTGTTTCCGATTTCTCTAAAGCTTTGTCGTTCGGACCATGGTATTCTTAGCATCCTTCTGTAGAACCACATTTCTGTTGATTCAAGTTTCTACTTCATCTGAGACTGTCGAGCATTCACTGCCGTATATAGTGATATTACATAATAGTTCCGTATTCTTTTCTTTGTTCTTACGATTTTTTTCTATTTCCAAATACTTTGCTTAGCTTTTGGAAGGCATGTTTTGCGATCTCAATACACCTTCGGATTTCAGTGTCGCAATTCCCGTCCAGTTTTGTAATTTGAATGTTGGGCTGCTGTTCCTTTGACTAACAGCCATGCAGTTTGTCTTCTTGCAGTTAACCCTTTTTTAACGGCATCACTTCAAGCAAGGCAGTAATGCCTCTAAGACACAAGGGTTTACAGGGTGTGGAAGAATTAGGAACAGTAACATTAATGATGAGTAGAAAGAGAAAAGAGTAATCAGGAAGACAATAGATAGCGATTGACATTGCATTTACATTTTTCCAGATTAAACTTGGTTGGAAAGCATGGAGCCGGAAGGGAGTACCACAAGCGAGAAGTGCGAGAAAAGAAACTGTTAGCATAGAACTTAAGGCTACATCTAGTTACCTCAGCTGTAAATTGGTGAGATCTCTAATATTGCGCTTAAATTCATAGAGTTTAGGTAACATAGCGAAGAGCTCACCCAATCAATTACCATGAAAGTATTTATAGAAAAAAACATAGGGAGGTAACCTTACGGTGGTGGAAAAATGACTGGAGCCGAGACGCCAGATCAGGACCAGTAATATTGCTGATTCTTCTTTGCATCTTATGAAGAAGCTGAAGGAAAACAGTAGGGGTACCACTCCATATGTGGCAGCAATATTCTAAGCAGGGACGAATGGTAGACTTAAAGATATGTAAGATAGATCCTGGAGAGAAAAATTGTCTCGCTCGGCAGAGTGAAACGACTTTCTAAGCAGCTGACCTAGCAATGGATTCAATATATTCTTTCCAGTTCATGTCAGCTGAGAACGTTACCCGGAGAAGGCGCAACGAGTCAATTTCCTGGAGGTTAGCATCAGCCATGCTGGTGGAAGGGGAGTGGTCTCTTAGGTGATTAATGGAAAAAAGTTTATTTTTGGAGGCAACCCATTTTTTGCCTCAGTTAACGACGGACTGACATTTTGACCTTGTCGGACTGATAAGCGATACTATCAAGACAGGAGTAATTAAAAAAAAAAAAATTCAGCGCATCGTTTTATCCGCATGCAGGCCGTTTACTGCCAGTATAGTTTCTGGATTATTCTATTATCCTTTCCAAATAGGGAAGGTTACCTAGTAGTTCCAACAGTCCTTGTATTGCTCTTTCTTATATAATTCTGAGAATGGATATCACATTCCTCGTTCCAGTTTTCTTGTCGAAACCGCACTGAAAATAGATCTCCTTAGGTCTGCCGGTATATCTCCGCTGTTGTATATTTAACTTATTGTATGTAAACTTGTCAATGCCGAAATCATCTAAGTCTGCCAGCATCTCTATTACAATTCCGTCTGGTCCTGCCGCTTTGTTTCTGTTCAATTTGGCCGGCGTTGATTCCGCTTCAGATTTTTATATTTCTGGTCCTTCGATATTTCTGTGCATTGTTGGTTGTTCTCTTTCGTCGTGTAAGAGTTCTCCGATGCATTCGTCCCAACTCTGAAGTATTTTTTCTTCATCTAAAATCAGTGTCCCGCTGTTCTTGCAATTTATGTATCCTGTTCGTGAGCCTGTCTTTCACCTTGTTAGTTTATTGTCAATTTGAATAAACCCAAAAGAAAGGAAAAGGTGAGAAAAAGTTTTTAAATGTAAAATGTTTTTATTTTCGTGAGTTTACAAATAAATTGTTGTTAGCGAGTATCAGTGTTAAAGTTCATTGTTTGTAGTTGTTTGTTAAGTTAAATGAATTTCTTCGCGTGTATGTGTGAGAAAAAGAGGCAAGGGAGAAAGGGAACAGGAAAGTGTAAGTGTCATGTAGCTTGGTGAGGAAGATGAGTTAACGAGTAAGGGAATCTCTTTGAAGCTGCTGTCGTGATCTTTCCCGCAGTCCGCACTTGTGTATGTTTTCAGTATAAAAGTGAATTCCTAAATCTCTGATTGATATTTAGATAGTCGATTTTGTTTTTCCTCTTTCCTCCAGGGCTTTTCGTCTTAGGTGTTCTTGAAGCCAGATGTTAGCTACAACTTGTTCATTCGTCCTGCACCATTGTCCCTATATATATATATATATATATATATATATATATATATATATATATATATATATATATATATATATACAGGGTGATTGAAAATCGCATCAACTGATTCACCAGGAACTTTTGTGGTATGGAAAACAACTTCTTGTATTCGACCTTCAAGTACTTACAAAGACTTTGTTTGGTATAGTGAACTTGATACTTTAACCAAACCCAAAGAAAAAATAACGGGGTGTTAAATCAAGATTCCTGGCTGGACACTCATACATAAAAAAATAGGGAGTTACTTTTCAATCACCCTGTAATCTATCTATCTATCTATCTATCTATCTGAAGAAATATAGTCTTAAGGTGTGCTATATTTATGGGATAAAGTGGTCAATATCAGAGATAGAGCGTGTGAATAAAAAAACGAACATTGATGTCACCACTTAGAGGCGACAGGCTGTTTCATGCTAGACGCAATCGTCAGGCCACCTGATATATATATATATATATATATGAAGAAATATAGTTTTAAGGTGTGCCAATTTATGGGATAAAAGTGCTCAATATCAGAGATAGAGCGAATGTAAATATAAATATAAAAGTGAACATTGAAGTCACCACTTAGAGGCGACAAGCTCTTTCATGAAAGACGCAATCGTGAGGCCTCACGATTGCTTAATGTTCACTTTATATATATATATATATATTGATAACGACACACACACACACACACACACACACACACACACACACACACACACACACATATATATATATGTATATATATATTGGATAACGACAGGGGAAAGATGTATGAGAAATTAAAAAATATCATCTGATGCATTTCGTCCCTTTGGACTAAGTTTATGTTTAAACATACTCAGGAACGAGCGACGTTGGGAATTTAAATGTAAAGATTATTATTTTTATTTAAATGTGTTTTGAGTATATAATCTAGCCGATTTAATTTCGATTATTTTTCTGTTTGTTTGTGTTTCCATCACTTTTCTTATTAACTATACCGCATTGTGATAACAGAAAACCTGCCAAGAATGGCGAAACGTTGTAATAACCTAAACGCAAATTTACTGTATATGATCTAGAAAAAAGAAACTATGGATGCTGTTCGCTATGATACCATTATAAAAATGTAAAAACTTTTAGCTTCCTTAAATGCCTTACAAACAATATTCGAAATCCTGCCTCATTATTTGGTGACGGATAACCAACAATCTTAACCACCGTGTACGTGTGACAGAGTTGCATGTATAATAAGTTGTAGAAATTTAAGCGATGGCGCATGCGCGTGTCTCAGTTGTTCGAATGGATGTTAAAGTGGAGAAGAAAAAAATTTAAAAAATCCTATCGTTGCTTTCGTTGTTAAATGAAGTGGCTGAAATAAAAATGGCCGCTGCATTGTATATGCCTGGGGCTGAAATTCGCGCGAAAGTAAATAATGGTAGTAAATGTCAAGTCCATCGGCGAAGCAGCCAGGCATGGGTGCTGTCTATCTTCTGAACACGAACAATGGCGATGTCACAACGAAGAAGAGATTTAATGGCGTCGGAGGAAGAGCCTTTCTTTTGGCCGCATTAGTAAAGTTAGGTGCGTGCATGTGTGCGGTGCAATGTGGTGTTGTTGTCACCAAAGCTTTTATGGCTCTGTGTGTGTGTATGGTGCATGCGTGCGCGCGCGCGTGTGTATGTGTGTGCGCATAGTGTTTGTGTGTGTGTGTGTGTGTGAGAGAGAGAGAGAGAGAGAGAGAGAGAGAGAGAGGTTTTCTGATTTCTATTCTTTTATTTATTAGGGCGAGAGTGGGTAATCGCAGAAGGATGCGTCAGTTCGCATGAATATTGATATTAATTTGACCGAGTATGAAGCCTCTTGCATAGAACACATCTGTGAAGAATCACACTCTACACAGGAAAAAGGCATATGATTATATATATATATATATATATATATATATATATATATATATATATATATATAGTATAGTTGTATAAGGAATAAATTCAAATAACCAAAAAATACTATTCATAAAAGATTGCTCAATACAGAGTAGAGCAAATATTATTCGAAAATCATAACATATATGTTATAAAATCACTAAAATTATAGCCATTTTGTTTCAACACTTCTGGTGTCTTATCAAGTATTGATGTTGAATATAGATTCTACATTCAACACCATCACTGTCAAACAGCGAAACAGCCTGTCTGTGGCTGACAATAATATATATATATATATATATATATATATGTGTGTGTGTGTGTGTGTGTGTGTGTGAAAAGTGTGTGTATATAAATATAAATAAATATATATATAATCATTTATATATTATATGCGCGGTACTTATTAGAAAGCGTTCAATATCAGAGATAGAGCTAACATATTTGGTTGGATTGATGTGAGTTTGTGACCTTGGTTTCACGCTTTAGCGATCGTCAGCTGCGATCGCTAAAGCGTGAAGCGTGAAATATTTCAAGTCATTATAAAAGTGGAAAGTATTATTCACGCCCTTCAAATAAACTTAGCAGTTTTTTTTCTGTTTCTTTCTTTTTGTTTTTGTTGTCAGCATAGGCTCAGTTGGTGTATTTTAATATAAACCTCTTCTAAAATCTTCAAATGATGAGCGGACCGAGCTCTATGTAAGATAGTGAAACAGTCATCTGTATACTGATGTGAACAGTCAGGGTTATCAAGAACATGCTGACCAATTGCTGAATCATGCACTGCTTCGGTCGTCCTAGAAGGTCGACTAGGGTTAGCAGTTCCTGTACTTGGCAGGAAAGTGTTGACCTATACGGGTCACCAATCTCTGATTGGTCCGTCCCATGTATGCAGAATCACCTTGACATTTAACTTTATATAGCACGGAGCTATTTTGTCAATAGGATACACCATCCTTAACGAAAGAGGGGAATACAGAACGTATCTAAAAAATAACACGTAACTTTACAGTCGAAAAACTTGATGTGATACCCTTCTCGACTTGACTATTTCTACCGAGCTATGGTAATTTTAAATATAGGGGACACAATAAAGGACCAAAAACTACTAGGTATCTGAAGTGCTTAATTTTCCGTTCAACAGTGCGTCTGATGACATTTAAACCCACCCGGGGTGGATATTATAGATCGGACATAAGATTATGTCAGTAAAATTGTAACTATTTTACACGATTCCTTTAAATTTAAGAAGATAGGTCGTGCAAGTATTTGTGATAAACCCAATGAGATAGAAGCGAAAATTAAAGATGGTTACTCTCGATTTTCAAGAGTAACTTAATTTCCAAGGAAGTGTATAACCGTATCAATCCTGTTGTGTCTGAACGTCCAAGATTGTACGATTTGCCTAAATTTCATAAAAATAATGTGCTTCTTCGGCCTATCTTATTTATGATGGGATCTGCTCAACATAAAATGGCTAAATGGTTGGCAGAAAGACCCCAACCTGTTTCTGACTCTTTCTCCATCTACTGCATTTATGACTCTTTCAAGTTTTCCAATTTTATTCGGAACTCTGAAATTTGTTCGGATAACAAGATTTTATTGTCATTTAATATTGTAAGCTTGTACACGAACGTGCTCCTTTAAGCCACCTTGCAAATCTGCACGAATGCTCTCTATAAGGGGTCATCTGTGTCCTGCATTAATTCCTCAAGCATTGTTTTTGGAATTTATACACTTAGCAAAAGAGCGGGTGGAGTTTATTTTTGATGAGAATATGTAAGCCTAAATGGATGGGTTGTCGATGGTGTGTTGGTTATTATGAGAGCCTTCTTTGTGAAAAAAGCTGTAAACCCTACGCCTATTGGCGTTACGTCGATGACACATTCTCCATCGTTAAATCTATCAACGACGCCATAGCTTTTCACACCCTTCTCAATTCACTTCATTCATCGTTGCAGATTACTATGAAGGTGGAGAGGGATGGTTCTCTCCCGTTCTTGGATGTTTTGGTTGAAAGTAAGTATGGTTTGTTCATTACATCATTTATCGCAAAGTTGCAAAGTTACGTTCACAGGTCTGTAAATAAATTGGAATTCCTTTGTTCCTAAGTCCCGTGAGGTCAACTTGACTTCTCCATTCCATTGTGCGTAAATGATTTGTTCCCTATGTAACCTTGATCAAGAACTAGAGAAAATCCGTAGTATTTTTTAAATTTTTTTTATTGATAACAGTTTTCCCATTAATTGTCATCAGACACACTGTTGAACGGAAAATTAAGCACTTCAAAATAGCCAGTAAATTTTGGCCCCTCATTGTGTCCCCTATATTTGAAATTACCATAGCTCGGTAGAAATAGTCAAGTACTCGCCGAGAAGGGTATCGGTGTGTATCACATCAAGTTTTTCGACAGTAAAGTTACGTGTTATTTTTGAGATCCGTTCTGTATTCCCCTCTTTCGTTAAGGATGGTCTATCATATTGACAAAATAGTTCCGTGCTATATAAATTTAAAAATCAACGTGATGCTGCTTGTGAATATTGTCTGATGTCTCATCCCAAATCACACCAAGGAATCCTTCTGAAGAAGTGTTGGTCGACGGAATTCTTACGGGAAAAAATTTCTAAAAAAATTCAGTGTGTATATATATATATATATATATATATATATATATATATATTGTCAGCTACAGACAGGCTGTTTCACAGTGATGGTGTTAAATGAAGAATCTATATTCAACACCATCACTTGATAAGAAAGTGTTGAAACAAAATGGCTATGCTTTTAGTGATTTTATAACCTGTTTATGCTATAATTTTCAAATAATATTTGCTTTACTCTGTATTGGCCAATCTTTTATGAATAGTATTTTTTTTTTATTGGAATTTATTCCGTATACACCAATCCTATACTAGAATATATATATATATATATATATATATATATATATATATATATATATATATATATGTGTGTGTGTGTGTGTGTGTGTGTGTGTGTGTGTGTGTGTGTGTGTGTGCGCCTGGGTATTTTCTTTTATCAGTATCCCCCCAAGCAAGGCAGTAAAGTCACTAAAACGGAACGGGTTACAGGGTGTGGAAGAATTAGGCACAGAGACATTACTAATGAGCGGGAAGAGGAAAGAGCAATCAGGAGGACAATAGATAGCGATTGACATTGAATTTAAATTTTTTGCAGATTAAAGTTGGCTGGAAAACATGGAACTGTTATGGAGTTCCACAAGCGAACCGCGCGAGAAAAGAAACTGTTAGCATCGAAGTTACGTCTACATCTCGCCAGCTCATTTGTAAATTGATGAGATCTCGTCACCAGTCTCGTATTGCGCTTAAATTCATACAGTCAAGGTACCATAGCGAAGAGCTCATCCGAACAATTACCATGAAAGTATTGATGAAAAAAAAAACACAGATAGGTGGTAGGAAAGTGACTGAAACCGATCCGCACAGATCAGGACCAATAATATTGCTGATTCTTCTTTGGATCTTATCAAGGAGCTCCAGGAAAACAGCAAGGGCACTAGACCATATATGACAGCAATATTCTAATCAAGGACAAATGGTAGACTCATAGATATGCAAGACAGATTCAGGAGAGAAAAATTGTTTCGCACGACAGTGAACCGACCTTCTTAACAGTTGACCTAGCAATGGATTCAATGTATTCTTACCACTTCATGTTAGCTAACAATGTTAGTTCGAGAAGACGAAATAAGTCTCCTAGAGGTTAGCATCAGCCATGCAGATTGAGGGTAGAAAGGGGTCTCGCAGATGATTAATGGAGAGAAGTTTAGTTTTGGAGGCGTTACAATTGACAAGCCATCTTTTGCCCCAATTAACGACGGATTTTAGGTCGTTTTGGACATTTGCTGCTATCAGCCTTACTATCGAATCAGGAGTAAATGGTTGGAAGCTGATGTAATCGGGAAGGTCATTAATGAAAATTTAAAACAGTAAGACCAAGGAGGGAGCCCTGGGGGTGGGGGAGACATCTGCCTTAGTACGAAACGATATAGAAAAGTGGCATTTCCTGTTAACATTCATTTCAGCATTTGATAAGAAAGACGGGATCTGCTCAAAAATGTGTCCGGAACTTTTCAGGAGAATACCTGAATGCCAGACCCTGTCAAAGACTTTTGAGATGTCCAATGCTACAGTCTGGGCTTCACCGTTTTTATCTAGGGCATGATAGACTCTTTCCACAATTATCGTCAGTTCATCAACAGTTGGCCTTGAGAGAGGAAAGCCGTATTGCTTGTTTGGGGAAAAGGCCCAGCGATGAGAGATGATGAACCAATTCAGCACTGATTAGGGCCTCTTGGAGTTTACCTAAAAAAGGTAGATGGGTAATAGGCCGATAGTTGGAAGTGGCGGACAGCTCACCAGAGTTCTTAAAAACTGGAACAATAGACGCTGACTTCCAGCAGACAGGAAAACAGTGAGGCATTTATTATACAGTTTAGAGAGAACAGGAGCCAGTTCAGGAGCACACTTCTTAAAGATTATTACGGAGATACTATCGAGTCTACAAGCTTTGTCGGGATCAAGATTAGAAATGATAGCAAAAACCATGGATGTGGTTATATGCATATCACTCAAGAGAGATTTAGTTCTAAGTATGAAGTTAGCCAGGGATACTCTAGATGAGTCAAGAGTAAAATTGGAGGAGAATTTACGGTCGAAGCATTCAGCTTTATCAGCAGAGGATGATAACACTTAAAATCGATTAAAAAGGGGGAGGAATAGAGACCTTGCAGTTATTTAGTACCCTATTTCAGAGCTGCCAGTAATCAAGAGGTCCAAAGTTGTTAGAGACGGTGCCTCATTATCTCGGCAAACTGGGATTTACCTCCTTCGAAGACTCGCTTACATTTATTACAGGAAGTAACGAACAGGCGCCATTTGTGATGAGAGCTGTTACTCTGGTATAGCCGAAAGTAGTGGTTCCTATGTGCTATAGCGGCCGAGCATACTGGTGTGAACCATGGAAAAGTTTGAGGTTTCACTTGGAGAAGTGATGAAAGCATCTACGTCGGCTTTAACAGAAGAAGAAACATCAGTGGCGCAATTTTCAGTTGGGAAGTTGAAAATGTCAGTCTACGGGGCGTCACAAAGAAAATCTCGGAGTGAGTTCCAATCAGCATGCTGGTAATGGAAAGTGGACTTATGAATGGGAAGTCCCTGTTTAACGGATGATTGGAACGAAATATCAATAGCTACCACAGAGTGGTCCGAGTTATTAATTATTCGGCAAGAACTAGAAGAGGAGGTAAGAAATAAATTAGAGATGCCTGTTGCTTGGTTTTGTTCGGGAAAAGGGTAGGAAAGTCCACTATTTGAGTAAGGGATTTTTGTCAATGGAAAAATTTAATGTCTGTATACCGGCAACATTAGTACCTTTAGAATATTTCAGCCACGTGTCATGGTGAACATTAATGTCACCGAAGCACAAAATTGTTGGCAGATGTGTGGAGAGAAGGTGCTTTTTTGTACTGTCAGCTATTGCGTCTAATATACTGCAGTCCTGGGAAGAGGGGGGGAGCGATAAAGGAAAAAGAGACAGCTGACAGAGTTTAGTGAGGAAAGACCGAAGAACATGAAACAGTAGTCAGCGGCTTCGGGAGACAATTCCCTGGCCATCGGAAAGATTATCTCGGATATAAACAGCAAGACCATGCATGTGAATGCTAGAATCTTTTCGGCAAAGGGGAAGATAGCCTGGAACCAAGAATTCATTGGTATCAATGGAATAATTCAAATTGGTTTCGCAAAGGGCAAAGATATCTGGCGATCTTTCCAGAAGAAAAGGTTCCATGCTACAGAAGTTGAAACGAATACCATGCATATTGGAGAAAGAACGATTGAGGGGTGGAGGGGTGGAGGTGTTTTTTTTTTTTGTTTTTTTTTTGCTGGTTTAGTTGTATTTGTTTTTGTCGTGATTCACATGAGATTTGTTTTGAGGAGAGACCACCATGATTGTTACTATCTGTCGTCAATGGCAATATAAACCAGCCAGTGCGTGACTGAGGACAGAGCATAATGTGGCCTTAGGGTTGCCTAACGGATATATATGCAGGGACACCTACCCCTACGCAACATGGCACTATAGATACCCGGATATTATGCGACTGTTGATCGGAACAGCCTCACTACCAATGAGTTCGGGCTGCTAGCGACCAGTCGGAATCAGCAACTAGGAAACTGCCAACCCGGTACCTTCACAATGCAAAGTCACAGCCACTGGTTAGTCTGATCACCAAAAGGTTAAGACAGTCAAATCATTGTGGCCCTGGTAGAAGAAAGAGGGAGCCGGTAAACCATATCCTGATCAGGGAATAGGGGATGAACCTCTATTGTTCAATAGACGTGAAAAGAATGCGGATCGTAAGATAGGCGAACCTATCTACTCTTATTAATTTGTAAAACAAAAGCACATGATATACGACAGAATTCATATTAAGTTATAACTTAATATTAGATTGGTGCAAAAATAATGACGTAATAATGTCGTTTTTGACGTATTTTTTAACGTCAAAAAACGACATTATTACGTCATTATTTTTGCACCAACCTAATATAAGTTCTGATGTTTACTGCTAACTAAAAGACAAACAAACAAACAAAAAACGGGACGGTAAATCATAGTTCATTTTTGCCACGTCAATTCTTCTGCATTGATGAACGACAGTAGTTACGCAGACTCTAAGTTAAACACGTTGGGGGGGGGAGTGGCGAACTAAAGAGTTTGATAATTAATAGCAATGGAGAGAACAATATACACGACAGAAGGAAGGATAGGTAAAACATCAAAAACAAAAGCAACAAACAAAAAAAAAGAAAGAAAAAATATAAAATTAAAAAAATTAACACAAACATTTAAACATTTAAAACAACATGGCATAAGACACTGTAACTTACGCTTTCTTTTCTCTTCTTCTCTTCACCCTTCTTCTTCTTCTTTGTTTTTACGATACATTTACATTTACGAAACATTTGCTTTTTTCTTTTACCCTTTCTTTATACATTTACGATACGCTTGCTTTTCTTTTCTTCTTTTCACCTTTCTTCTTCTTCTTCTTCTTCTTTTACTTCTCCTTTTTCCTTTGCCACACATCTCCTTTCTATTACACTTAGCCCCATATCATTGTGCGTTTGTTTATTTATTTTTGAAAATAATAATGTAGCGTTTTTTGTGGGTTTCTTTTCTAAATAAAAAAGCGTTGGGTGGTCAGTTGATAAAAAAATCGCCCGATGATACCGTAAGGTTTAAACCAAGGTCGCGTATTCAACTGATTTATTGAGTATATATATATATATATATATATATATATATATATATATATATATATATATATATTTTTTTCAGCATCCTTACGGTTTTTGGTTTGTAGAAGTAAGGGCGTACATAAATTTTCTGTAATTTTCATTGTCTCAACCATACTCCTACAAAATGTAAAAAAAACGTTAGTATGTCAGAAAAACTAACTAAATAATTAATTAAATCTTCTTTGTCTAGCATATTTAATGAAAGATGTTTAAAAGAAAGGCTGCTTCCCAAATATACATCAGTATATATATATATATATATATATATGAATGTGTGTATGTGAAAATAACATTTGACTTGGTTTTCGTGTACCTAACAATGCAATAAATGACAATGCTATAGTGTTAAATACATGATTACGCATATATATATATATATATATATATATATATATATATATATATATATATATATATATATATTACAGTGAGGGGCAAACAAATATTCGTACACATACAAATTTTTAATTTATTGTATTTCCAACTAATGAATAAACATACTTTTCATAATAATTAACTCTACGCATAATAACTGCATATGCATAGAAAGCAGAAAAAATTGATTTAATAGAAATAAATCCAATTTATACATTTTAATTGGTGAGAAAAGTATTCGTACAATGCAAATTTCAATTTTCAAATTTTAAAAGTTTTAAATTGCTTTAATACTATCGATTATTCGAGTTGAATATTCTAGAATGTTCCAATAATGTTATCAATAGTTATTTTTAGCCGAAAATATACAAACAGAACATTCTGTAATTGATATTCGTGCAAGAAGGTTTTCATCATGTCAAGATGTAAAGAATTCGTAAAAAGAACTGAGTGTTAAGCCCTGGAAAGAAGGTAAAAGTTACAGACAACTTGAATATTTCATTTACTATCGTTAATTCATTCATTGCAAGGTATACAAAACTCAAAACTGTTGAAATCTAATGGTTACTGGTCAAGGGTTGCGGGATGATTTGCTTTCATCAGGAATCTGTTTTACTAAACGGACAATAAACAATGAAATTCATAGGAAAAATTTAGATTGTTGGAGCTCTCGATTGGGTTTGAATTTTCAAATAACGCCACAGATTCTCGATTGGGTTTAAATCTGGGGATTGATTTGGCCATTTCAGGATAATTACATTATTCTTAGCAAGCCATTTCATTCGTAGATTTTGTGTTTAGGATCATTATCTTGTTGGAAAATCCAATCAGGAGAAGGAAAGATTTTCAAGTGAAATCATTAAATTTGCTTCCAAAATATTTTGATATGCTGCAGCATTCATTCTACTATCTATTACTGATATGTTGCCAGTACCTTTTGCAGAAAAAATACATCCCCAAACCATGATGCTGCTACCACCAAATTTCACTGTTGGAACTATGTTCTTTTGTTTGAAGGCATTGCCATTTTTTCCTCCATACATGATTTCTAGAATTACATCCAAACAACTCAATTTTGGTTTCGTCTGTCCATAATACTCTTTTCCAATACGATTTTTCCTTATCTTTATGTTCACGAACGAATTTCAACCTGGAATCTCTGTGTCTTTTTAATAGCAGATCGTCAACTTTCGATTTTTCGGAGCGATGGTGACACGTATGTGTTGTGTTCGTTCTTACATAGATGACGCTGTTGTTGCAAAATTAGATAGGTGGCCGCCATGATATCGTTGGGATGTTTTATCACACTCATTGCATAGTCCGGAGTTGGCTCCTTCACATTATCTTGATTGTGTTCCTCAAACAACATTGATCCAGGAACTCGTTCCACGCAGATGACGCAGCCGTGATGTAAGTGTTGCTCCAGGGATATCTTTTGGAATGTTTTACCATACTCACTGTGTAGTCCTGACATGTTTTCCTTTAAATTGTCACTTCTGGGCCTTGAAACAACATTGATCCAAGAACTCGTTCCACGCAGATGACGCTGCTGTGATGTAAGTGTTGCTCCAGGGATATGTTTGGAATGTTTTACCATACTCATTGTGTAGACCTGACATGTTTTCCTTTAGATTGTCACTTCTGAGCCTTGAAACAACATTGATCCAGGAACTCGTTCCACGCAGATGACACTGCTGTGGTGTAAGTGTGGCGTCCGTGTTATGGATGAAATGTTTTACCACAGTCACTGTATAGTCCCGAGTTGTCTCCTTCAAATCTTCATTTTTACAATATCAAATAAAAACCGAGTTCGATCTATAATCAAGAAAATATACTTACCGAATAAATATCGTCTGGGGGTCCCGAATTGATGATAATTTGAAGGTGCTGATTTAGAATTGATGATAATTTGAAGGTGCTAATTTAGAATTCTGCAGTGGACATGGTAAGTCATCGCAACCCTATTACAGAATCGCACAGAAGGGCACAGTCATGCAACAGGATGTGACAGCCTTACACAAACATCTTAATCACTTTCGATGAATAGCTTCCCGAACAATGCTACGCACATAAAATTTATGGCTGCTGATTGTCTCACGAATTAAATATTGTCTGTTGCATGAAATATATGAAAAACAAGAGCATATGTCATTTTGTTTACACATTCCCGTTACACGGCTATGCACGTCTGGTTTTTCATCCATTCCTGAAAGAATCTTTTCGTTTGCTTACTTGATTAGGTAGCCAACGCGCACAAACTTTACGGCACACCAAGCCATCATGCACTATGGCTTGTGGAGATTCATAGCTGACGCCCACGATTGACGCCACTTGGGCAAAAGTAATCCACCGGTCTTCCTTGATCAATGCACCCGCCCCCCTGGCAGTGTTCTTCCGTGCGCGATGTTGATTGACGAACATATCGGCTTTTGTCCCTTGCGCTTGGTCTTCCTGCTTTAAAGCGTTCTACGCATTCACACACCTTTTGTCGATTCATACTGCGCCAACATCCGGCGATCGATTTCCGCAGGTTTGATTCTCTCCGTGCACTAAAAGGGCATTGTGTTCCGCGATAGTGCAATCGTTGAGTGGGGCGTCCATACATCTGATCTCGTTACTCTCTGTGTCAAATAACTGGCCGATGAAATGCTGTACGTGGTTAGCTATTCATCATCCCGTCATCTCATGTGCACGCGTGGTGTCGCCTGTCAACGCTATCATATTGTTTTTACCGCATGGTTTAAAAGTTGCCTTTTACTTTGGTTTTGATCTACCTATATATATATATATATATATATATATATATATATATATATAATTTATTTCACCAGAAATAAATTATTCTAATGCTACCTTAAAGTGGTCTGTTTTTCTTTTTAAATATTAGCTCTGGATTTACATTGAGCTCTCAGGATTTCATCCTCCTTGGGATTACCCATACGGATTACCAAGTTTTAGTAGTAGTATATATATATATATATATATATATATATATATATATATATATATATTCCAAAGAGGATATAAATCCAAAGAGAATATAAATCCAAAGTGACCTCAATGTAAAAACAGAGCAAATTATAATTATGAAAGCGGAGACTTTAGAAACCCATGATAATATTTTATTTCGCAAGATCGAATAATTGACTATTCTATCTCGCAAAGTAATCTATTAACATGGGTTTTAAAGTCCTGAATCTATCTATCTATCTATCTATCTATCTATCTATCTATATATATATATATATATATATATATATATATATATATATATATATATATATCTGACACTATTTAGCTATAGTAATTGATTAACTAATTAGCCATAAAAGTTAAACAAGAAAATACTGAGAACGGAAAAGAAGATATCCCGAACGATACACCGTTCGATATAAAAAGATTTTATTTTTACTTAAAAAAAAGGTTACTTTTCACAAGAACCGGAAGCGTCGAAGATATCATTCGAGATCGCAAAGATTTTAGGTGTTGGTCAAGCGACAAGGCCATGTGTTATTTGTAAGACGAAAAAGGGAATTTCATAAACAAAGTTGATAATTCTGAACTGAGAAATCCTGAATAAGCAGGCATGTCAAAGAGTTAATGAAGCAAGCTTAGCCACACCCGCACGACCGAGACGCCATTGATCCGATGGTAGCATTGGAGATAGGCAGGGGTAAATTGGTAAGAAAGACGGGGAAATTACTAACGACCGCCGAAAGGATTTGGTATGAGGTACCAATGTGGGAAGGAGGGAGTTTAGGAGGATAGCTATCCTGCAACCTCTCCTCACGGACGAAGGGATTCCCCCCAAAATGGAAAGTAATTAATTTTCCAAAATGGGAAGTAATCAATTTTCCCAGCCAGATAACAAAGGAGTCTTTTGTCAAAAATCGGGAATTACCAAAAACCTTAGGCTGCGTCTAACCCCGCACCGGTTTTTGGTTGATGTCCATATAAGAGAGCGCTCCCGGCCAGTTCACCAGTCGAGTTCAGTTAGTCAGTTGGAGTTAGTTCAGTTCGTTAGCAGGAACCAGAGAGTTGCCTCGCTGAAGCTGACTGAGAGATTCCACGACTTTCGCCTCCGACTTCGCCATTCTACACACAACAAGTTATACTGACGAACGAAGTGAAGCCAGCACTTAAAAACTAAACCAGTTGACTTAGAAGACCAGAACTTGCCTAAGAAATATAAAAGTGTCACTCTCAGAAGAAACGGGTTGGGGAAAACACACACACTCCTGTATAGAACAGACTGATAAAAGTTGATTTGTTTTCTTTCAACATACCCGAACCCTTTTCTGGTTTTTATTTATTTCTTTTTACGCTTGTGCGACATCACCTCCAGTTTAGACTCATCTTGCACTACGGCCCCAAAGCCTGACTGATCTTGTCTACCTAAGATCAAATCACGACGTGGGTAGGTTAGACTTGAGATCGAAGTAGTTACTTCGGCAACCAGTCATTGGAAGTGAGCTGGGAACGACGGAGCTGATGTCGAAGCGGTTGCATCTGGTGAAAAGCCGTTAGAATCGACCGACCATCCCATTTGGTACCCTGACCAAAGGATCCTTCCGGGGAGCGACGACCGCCGATCGACCGGGTCACATGTTGGTGGCAGCGACTAAGAGTCAAACCCTGCGACCAAGAATTGATCCCGTCCGACAATACTGTCTCTCTCTCTCCCTCTATCTCCCCCTCTCTCTCTCACACACACACATATCACACACACACACACACACACACACAAATATATATATATATATATATATATGGTAAACGTATAGTTTTAAGGTATTCTATATTTATGTGTAAAAGTGCTCAATATCAGAGATAAATCGTATCAATATAAAAGTAAACACTGAAATCAACACCAAGGAGCAAGAGTTTGTTTCATTCTTCTTCTTAATCTTCAGGCCATGTGTGTTGTGTTTTGACTCGACTATTTATATATGCTGGTCCGTGATGTATTATGGGTAGTAAGGTCTATTGTATCAATCTAACGGTTATTGCGTGGTCGTTAATGGTTATGTTTCAAATTATTCTAGAGGCTATTGAGTAGAAATTCACCTCATGACAATTATAAAGACACACACACACACACACACACACACACACACACACACACACATATATATATATATATATATATAAAAGAGACGGTCTAAAGCACGAAGAATTTAACGACGGTTTTTCCTGATAAATGGAGACAGTATGGTTCGAATTCTGTCGGATCCCGCATATGCTTCTTTAATAAGATTTCTCGAATATTCAAGCCGGTAGACGAAAACAAATCAATCTAATGTTTAAGAAATAAACAGAGCATCTAAACAAATACGGGTATCCATTAAAAATAAGGTTTAAATAATACATTTTCTTGGATCAAAATCCATCACTTCTTTAAAAATTGCTTTGTTTATATTAGGATACGAAAGAAACAATTTATACAAAGAATTAAATGGCAATGTTAATGTACTGTACTGTACTGATGCGGCATTCACCCTGGGCGGATTGAGCCGGCTTCTTCCTGTTATGAGAAGAAGATTCTTGGGATAAATTACAGAAGTAGGGTACCCAGGCCTACTCGGATAACGTTCTTGCTTGCCGCGGGGTTCCTACAGTCGCAGGAACGACCAGAAGCCGCCGGTTACCGATGCAGACGCTCCTTGGATTTTCACCAGAGCCCTTGTTAGCCGGCGTGTGTGTCAGACCTGTCCGCCTTGGGTGGCCCTACCAGGAACGAAGTTCCGGGCGGCATAGCTCTGACACTACCGTTTTACCCCCCCCCCTGTGAGGTAAGGGTTGGACTTTGGGGGCTTACAGTACCAGGTGTTCCCAAGCGGTCCCCCATCTAAGTACTGACCTGGCTCTACGCTGCTTAACTTCGGTGATCGTACGAGATTTGACCGTAAGCAATGTTAATGTGATTAATGGCGAAATCACTTCGCTAACAGAACTTAATGAGACATTAACTTACTATCAATTCCTTGAATAATAAGATCCTTATATTCGAGTTGACCGAGAGATGTTTTTTTTTATTTTTATTTTTAAATTATGCTATTTATTGACAGCTGAATATATGTTGCGACGTCGCGAGGCTAGAGTTCTTGTTCAAATCGATCAAGTGAGAAATTTTTAAATTTTGAAAAATTAGAAATCCACGAAATTTTCTTGTTATATGTATTTATCTGTTAAAGATGACAATATGAAATTCTCAAAAGAGCTTGGCATGTGTCTTCCATTTAACAACAACTCGAATATAAGGATCTCATTATTCAAGGAAATGATAGTAAATTAATGTCTCATTAAGTTCTGTTATATATGTTATATGGCGGACTCTCCTGTCGAATTCGATGTATAAGGTTCAAGCAGATCAGTTCCTAGGAACCCACAACCCAGACACCAGCACATATGATTTGATTATAGTGGTGAATGCTTTGGGCAGAACCATCCACACTTTTTAAAGGGCCGAATACAGAGACTTGGTGCACTACGTGTCACAGGGTCCCCAAACGACCCTCCACATGTTTTGAATTCAGAGTTGCCCTCATCATGAATCATAAGAAACTTAAAATAAGTGATTATTAAATGATATTTTTGCCATACAATAACTTTCGCCATACAAGTTTTTTTACAAATTTTGCCATTCAATAACATTTGCTATACAATAACTTTTGCCATACAAGTTTTTACACATTTTGCCATACAATAACTTTTACCATACAAGTTTTTACAAATTTTGCCATATAACAAGGTCTGCCATACAATAACTTTTGCCACACAATTTTTTACAAATTTGGCCATACAATAACTGTTGCCTTACAAGTTTTTACAAATTTTGCCATACAATAACTTTTGCCATTTTTTTTTTACAAATTTGCCATACAATGGCTGTTGCCATACAAGTTTTTACAAATTTTGCCACTCAATAACTTTTGCTATACAATAACTTTTGCCATACAAGTTTTTACAAATTTTACCACTCAATAACTTTTGCCATACAATAATTTTTTGCCATTTTTTTTTTTACAAATTTTGCCATACAATAGCTTTTTTATACAAGTTTTACAAATTTTGTCATACAATAACAATAACTTTTGCCATAAAAGTTTTTACAAATTTTGCTATACAATAGCTTTTGCCATACAAGTTTTTACAAATTTTGTCATACAATAACTTTTGCCATACAATAACTTTTGCCATAAAAGTTTTTACAAATTTTGCTATACAATAACTTTTGCCATACAATAACATTTGCCATACAATAACTTTTGCCATACAAGTTTTTACAAATTTTGCCATACAATAACTTTTGCCATACAATAACTGCTTTTTAAAAATAAAGTTTTCATTAGATGCATCATTAATCAAGACTAATCCAGCAATACTTGATTATATTACTTCTTCGGTTTTTAGCCACCATATCCCTACAAATAATGGCTCTATCAGAATTTGGAGCAGTTTCATTACCTTTAAATATGTACTTAGGCAACATAAAGAAAATAATTTCAAGGCGCTAAGTAAAATGCATAGCTGTTGACAAATTCTGACAGGGCATTGTACTTTTTAGATATTTACACGTCACATTTGTTCCCGGAACCTGAAGCTGATGCTTGAACCCAAGTAACAGATGATGCCAGTTTTCAAGTCAGGAAGACCTTCAGTACTTAGAAGATTGACGAAAGGCAATTGTAAAAATGTATAATATCTGTGTGATAGTATGAGTAGTCATCTTGTGAGTGATCGGATCTTTGTTGATCTGTTTTTTTTCTATCTATGTAGATATTTATACGAAGCTTAACTTCTCTCGACAGAAGGCCAAACCGGGTGGAGATTCTGAAAAATTGTTGTACAAATCTTGCTGTTTGAACAGCGCTGCTGCAGGTTTTTAATCAGCAATTGACTCGGCAGATCTATCTATCTATCTATCTATCTATCTATCTATCTATCTATCTATCTATCTATCTATCTATCTCAGCCTGTTCATAATCTATCTATCTATCTTCTTCTATCTATCTATCTATCTATCTATCTATCCATCTATCTCAATAATCTGTCTCATTCATTAACATCTATCTATCTAATCTATCTATCTATCTATCTATCTATCTATCTATCTATCTCTATCTATCTATCTCAGTCTTTCATATCTATCTATCTATCTATCTATCATCTATCTAATCATCTATCTATCTATCTATCTATCTATCTCAGCAATTAACATTGATTATCTATCTATCTATCTATCTATTTTATCTATCTATCTATCTATCTATCTATCTCATATCCCTATCTATCTAAATCTATCTATCTATCTCGAATTTCTGTCTCATTCAGTTAACATCTATCTATCTATCTATCTATCTATCTATCTATTATCTAGTCTGTTCAATCTATCTAAGAAATCTATCTATCTATCTCGGTTTGTTCATATTGATCTGTCTCATTCAGTTAAATGCTATCTATCTGATCATCTATCTTCTGATCTCAGGGCATCTGTCTATCTATCTTTTTCTAGATATTTCTATCATCTATCTCGGTCTGTCACATTTGTCTGTCTCATTCAGAACATCTATCTATCTATCTATCTATCTATCCTATCATCTATCTCAGTCTGTTCATAATCATCTATCTATCTATCTATCTATCTATCTATCTATCTATCTATCTATCTCGTCTGTTCAGGAAGACCTTTCAGTACTTATCTATCTATCTATCTATCTATCTAGATTGACTATCTCAGTCTGTTCAATCTATCTATCTATCTATCTATCTAAATCTATCTATCTATCTATCTGTTCTCATGATCTGTCCTCATTCAGTCTATCTATCTATCTATCTATCTATCTATCGGATCTTCTTGTCTATCTATCTCCCAGTTTTTTTCTATCTATCTATGTAGATCTATTTATACTGTCTCATTCCAGTTAACATCTAACTATCTCTCGACAGAAGGCCTAAACCGGGTGGATCTTCTATCTAAAAATCTATTGTCTCGTACAAATCTGTCTCATTTTAAATCTATCTATCTATCTATCTATCTATCTATCTATCTATCTATCTCGGTCTGTTCAGGTTTTAATCAGCAATCTGATCTATCTATCTATCAGATCTATCTATCTATCTATCTATCTATCTATCTATCTATCTATCTCAGTCTTTTCATACTGTCACTCTTTCTCTTTCTCTCTTTTAGTAGGTTCATACTATCTATCTATATATCTAAGCTAATTACATTCGTTTCTTTCTTATCTATCTATCTCAATCTTTTCATGTTATCATTCTTTCTCGGTAAATTCATAGTACCTATCTAATTACATTCGTCTCTTTCTTATCTGTCTCTCTCTGAGTTTTCATACTATCACTCTTTCCCTCTCTCTCTCAATAGGTTCATACTATCTATCTATCTATCTATCTATCTATCTATCTATCTATCTATCTATCTTATTACATTCGTCTCTTTCTTATCTGTATATCTCATTATCTATCTGGAAAACAGTTAAGTTTTACATTTTTATATAGATTGTATTCTACTGTCTTTACAACAATACAACAATTTATGTTTTTGCTGATAGAAAAGGTAGACCGCCACCAACATCTAAACTGGAATGGGAATGATAAATTATATGGGAGTCTACGTTTCTTTTTGTTCTCTTTCTTTTTTCCCCCCTTCAGTTGATAACGCGTTTCGTTTCGGTAAATGTTTATCAAAGCTGAGTAAACAAAAACCCTTGTGCAAAAATACGTCCATCATTTTGTTGGTTGGCATTTCCCTATAAAGGGATGTCTTGCGTTTTTATTTATTTATTTATTTTTTTTTTCAGCTATGCATCGCCATGGGACTCATCTCCACCTCTTCTTTGCATCTTCAGCCATTTTGGGATCTCACTTCAACAGGGCGTTCATTTTACACACCGACTTATTCGATATTTGCAGACTGGGGCCAGAAATAAACTTCTAGAACTGAGTAATGGCTGAGCGATTCGATTTTTCGACTAGAGACTAAAAGGATTAAGCTTCTCATTGTGGGTGACGACCAACAAGCAAGAGCATTAGACTGAAAAATTGAATGTCTGAGGTTTCAATACCTGAAAGGTTTACGCCCAAATCATTTCGACACACCGGTAAGCAACGTCAAGCCTGGTCAGTACATAGATGGGTGACCGCTCGGGAATACCAAGTATTGCCAGTTTGGATGTGCGGATGGTGCAATAGATAACGGCTCGGAATAGAAATTCGGAGACCCGAGTTCCAATTCCAATCGGGTTTGTTATATTCACTTATTCGCAAATTCCCTTGGGAAAAGGATAAATCTAGCACTTCGCCGCCCCCACAACCAGTTATGGAATAATTAGTACGGTGGAGTAATGGATAGCGTCTTGGACTGATGAATCGGAGAGCCGAGTTCGAATTCCAGTAGAATCCATTACATTCACTTACGTGCTAATACCCTTGGGAAAGGTATGAATTCTCTTCTTCTCCCATCATCTATGGGTAAATAGCAGGACAGACCGAGTTCTATAGCCTTGGATGGCAACTGGTCTACCGCAGAAAGAAATGGCAAACTACTGCGGGAAAAAATGTCTCGTCAGTCATGTATCGAAAGATACATGATCGCCTACGCGTGTATTACGCATGGCACATAACTGACTGAGTAAAACTTGTATCAATAAATTATTATTATCTCCAAACTATTCTTACAATCTGAAACCATTTTCTGGTTCTAAATAACTTGGAAAGGATTGATGAAACGTGAAAAAAAAATCTTATCTTACCAATCTTAAATACCTGAAGTGTTTTTCGACCCTTTTTTTTTTAAAAGAGTAAAGATCATAAATCGTAAGGCTGAAATGCCGTGTGAGACTTTCTTATTCGCAAAATTTCGGAGAGAATATTTGGTCTTCAATTCAGTCAGAATTTCATCGGAGCGTTTCATTGAAAAAAAACCCCCAAAACCAAAGGAAATATTTCGCTGCATAACAGTAAAAAAACGACCATTTTATAAATCATTTAGACATGAAAATAGAGACTTTGGATTTTATTTGAAGCCACTTATATGAAATCCGTGAAATGCACTCATATCTATTTACTTCGGCTTATGGCCATCTCACGTCGAAACACCAGTTCTCGCTCGATAATCGAAATTAAGCAACGTCGAGTCTGGTCAGTACCTAGGTGGGTGACCGCTTGGAAATACCAGGCACTGTAAGTTTGTTCGTGTTAGTAGTGTAATGGATAACAGCTCTCTCTCTCTCTCTCTCTCTCTCTCTCTGTGTGTGTGTGTGTGTGTGAGAGAGAGAGAGAGAGAGATTGAACAGAACGTTATAGATAAATACAAACAGCCTTAAAACATCTCTCTCTTTTAAATTTTATTCCCCACTTTCACCTTGAGGTCTTCCTGTTCTTCTTTCTTCTGTTACACCCACTCTCTAGAGCTTTCATACATTTCCCTCTCACACTTGTTTACCACACGTACACTCTCACTAAAATTTTGCTTTTTATACCCGGAGTTATATTTTCCGATTTCTTTTTGAATTTGTAGGTCTGATGAATTGGATCGTGATTACGATTCCAATGTAATAAATTATAACCATGGAATATTAGTGTTTGAGCCTTTTATATTATATTCTTACTCTGTCCTGGACATTGAGTTCTACCTGGATTCTATCCTCTTGGGAATTTATATATATATATATATATATATATATATATATATATATATATATATAGAGAGAGAGAGAGATTGACCATTAATATTATCAATATATATATATATATATGTATGTATAATATTTATGTATGTATATATATATAAATGTGTGTGTGTGATTTATATATATAAATTATTTATATATATGCATGGTACTTATTGGAAAGCCTTAATATCAGTGATAGAGCTAACATATTTTGTTGTATGGATGTGAGCATGTAATCCTGGATTTCACGTTTTTATGATCCTCAAACAAACTTGTCTGAGGATCATCATAAAAGCGTGAAATCCAGGGTTACAAACTATACATATAATATATATATATATATATATATATATATATATATATATATATATATGTGTGTGTGTGTGTGTGTGTGCAGGTGAGATACAGAGAACGGATGTTTTGAAAAATTCACATCATTAATTTTAGCTTCAAAAATTTTTATTCATATCAATGTGTTCGTGTTGAATTAGCATTTGACAAAATCAAGTGTGGAAAACTACATCCCTGATGTGGTCTCCGTTTTCATTGATGCGTTTCTGAAGGCGTTCTTCGATGTTCGCCTCCATTCTTTCCAGTATTGCTTTATCAATTTGGACGACTTCCAGAACTATTCGAATTATACAGCAAAGCTTGTGTGACGCGTTCCACATTTCCTGGGGAACGTATCGTTCAGGCATGAACCCAAAGTAAGGTTGTGTTGCTGTGACAGACACGTTATTCTTCACAAAACCGGCCTAGGGAAACACGCGGTGCCCTATCGTCCACAGCGCCATGGCTTCAATTGAATAAAAAATGTTAAGACCACACGGTTCGAATGGTACTTGTCAGACATATATCCCTCACGCTGGGGCTGAGTAATAGCCATTTTAAAAATTCCGTTCTCTCTGCCCCACCCTGTATATATATATATATATATATATATATATATATATATATATATATATGTATGAGAGAGAGAGAGAGAGAGAGAGCGAGGAGAGAGAGAGACAGATAGATACAAACGGGCTGAGATAGCTAGATAGATAAATAGGAGAAGTGATGCAGTAAATTATACAAAATGTTGTACAAAATAAATAGATAGATAGATGTGTTACAGTAAAGTATATAAAATATTGTCAAGATAGATAGATTCCGTTATAAGATATTTTATATTCATGAAATGTCATCCCAAAAAACAAGGGCTCGTCATATCATGATTAATGAAAATCAATGTTCTAATTCCCGTATATATTTTTATTTTAGCGAAAAACAAACAAGAAGTAGATAACCTCAAAACCACATTTAAAAAAACAAAAAAAAAAAAAACTCTATCCTTAACTTTACCTATGAATAGAGCCAAAAAATAAACTCCCATTCTTAGACGTTCCCGTAGAATACAGGAATATAACACTTTCACCAGCTAATTATATAAAAAAAAACAGTAGCAGCAACTCTTGCCACCTTAATTTTAAAGGTGAATGCCCACTTAGATATAAAATAGCAGTTATGAAAAATTTCCTAAAGAGAGCAAACGAGGATTCATACACCCACCATTTACTTTTCATTAAAGAATTCAATAATGCAAAACGGACACTTGTACATTAATATCTTCTACAAAACCAAATACGTCAATTATAAGCAAGATGTATTTTCACTTAGAAATATAAAGAAATACACTACCCCACTCGACCAGAATACAAAAATTAAATTATCTATTACAAAAAATTTAAAACTGCTAACCTTATCAAAAATAACAAACCTGCAAAATCAAAAGTACAAAGAACCAACATTATTTATGAGTTCAAATGCCCCTTAAGGAACTGTGTTCCTGATCAAACCAAACTCATAAATAAACATACACTGTACCTTATATATAAGATATCTATCTATCTATCTATCTATCTATACAACACACACACACACACACACACACACACACATATATATATATATATATATATATATATATATAAAAAAAAAAGAAATTGTTAATCTCAAAACCACATTCGAAATAACTCTGTCCTTAAATTTATCTATAAACTGTGTCGAAAAATAAGATCCCATCCTTACACCTTCTCGTAGAATACAGTAATAACGCATTCACCACCTGATTATATAAAAAAATCCACTAGCAGAAACTCTTGCTACCTTAATTTTAAGATTGAATACCCACTTAGACATAAAATAAGTTATTAAAAAATTCCTAGAGAGCACACGAGAATTCATCTTTTCGTCTACAGTACTTTTCCTTAAAGAATTCAATGATGCAAAACAGACACTAGTTAACAATGGCTTTTCTAGCTCATCGACCATTATATTAGATTATTTCTAACTATAAGCAAGATGAATTTTCACTTAGAAATATCACAAAAAAAATACACTACCCCCGTTGACCCGAACAAGAAAATTAAATGAATTATTTAATTTAAAACAGCTAACCTTATAAAAAATAACAACACACGTGCAAAATCAAAACTATAAAGAACCAACATTATTCCCGAGTTCAAATGCCCCTTAAGAAACTGTGTTCTTGATCAAACTAAACTCATAAATACATCGGTTAAACTACTAGTTGTATATCCAGACGAATTACATTGCATCTATCCGACCATAACTCATTTAGGACTTATTTAAACACACACAAAACCCCACCAGACACATATAAAAAAAAAAAAGATTAAAAATAATGAAAAACTTAATAATAAAAAAGAAAAAGCCAACACTCAATAACATTAACTATGAACACAGCCACGGTGTTCTGATCGTGTTTGGAAAATAAAACATTCCTATAACTCTAGATGCACACATAATACAACCCATACATTTTAGTTAGAAAGTAAAAATAAAATCATCCTTGATAATGGCTAAAAGTATAACCGGAAGCTGTAGGACATGCAGAACATTTGTACAGTTTTTACACACTTTGTGTCCAGAAAAGAAAACATTAAATAAAATTAAATAAAAAGCTTAATCACAGTACCTTGTCAGTCGTCTTTAAAATACACACACGCACACACACACACACACACACACACACACATATATATATATAAAGTGAACATTGAAGTCAACACTCAGAGGCAACAGACTGTTTCATGCTAGACATTCATCAGGCCACATGTGGGTCTAGCATGAAACAGTCTGTCGCCCTGAGTGTTAACTCAATATCCACTTTTTATTTGCATACACTTTATCTTTGATATTGAGCACTTTATCCAATAAATATAGCATACCATAAAACTATATATATATATATATATATATATATATATATATATAAGGAAGAGGTTATAGCAGTTCCAACGAGAGAAAAGTGTGTATATTACAAAAAAAAAAAAAAAAAAAATAGAGATACCGCAAACGTTTTTGGTTGTAATGTGGATTTAAAAAAAAAAAAAAGCTTTATTTTCCATAATTTTACTACACGTGTTTCTGGTCTCGCGACCGTCATGAGGCAAAGGGTGGAGATTTCCACATAGTATTAAAAATAATTAATTTTTTTTCTCCTTTATGCTTTTCGATGTTAAATATTCTCGATATGGGACATTCTCTTTTTATGTGTTAGTAATCCGAATGTCTTTCTTGCAGTGGCAATGAAGAGTTCTGCGCGAAGTGTCATAAAACAATTAAGATTGGTCCGAGATAAATGATGAATTAGTTATCGGTATCTTATCTTTTAATGTTTTAATGATCCCTGTATGTTCTTAGATCTAATATATATATATATATATATATATATATATATATATATATATATATATATATATAGTACAGGGGGTGTAATTCATAGCTGTTCGGAAAGACTAGTTCGAATTCCAATCGAACTCATTACATTCACTTATGGGCAAAATACCCTTGGGAAAGTTATAAATCCATCTCTTTGTCTCCATGTAGCTATGGATTAAATAGTAATACAAATTGGATACATTACTCTTGGCACACTATATACTCCAGTTCTCTCGATTCGCTTCTATCGAAAAAACTGTGATTGGTTCTGCATCATCACTCTAATCAAATATTATGTGAGCGAAGTCTGGTTGCTCGGTTCTAAGAAGTTAGCAGCTGGACCTTCAGACGTCGAAAACGACAGGAATTTCCATTCTCATATATATATATATATATATATATATATATATATATTATAATGAAGAGAAAGAACAGTAAGATATATAATCCGGTGTTCTTATTAATATTTTTATTTTTAAAAAGCAGTGCTCAATACAATTCTGCAGAGCATAAATATTATAAATTTACTAATTTTCAAAATTCGCTTGAAAATTAAACAGTATTATGGACTTTAATTTAATTCTGTAATTAAATTTGAAGTTTTTAGTTTCTGTTTTTGAAACATGGTAATTCCTGTGTAGCGATGGAACTATATTTTTTCAATTAGTAAATTTATTATACATATATATATATATATATATATATATATATATATATATATATATATATATGCATGGTTCGTTGAATAATATAGACATATTATGTCTGTTTATTTTTATAATAATTCATTCTAGTTCTCTAATTAAGTTCTTGATGTTAATTTGAAATTCATCAAGGAAGGCACCGTAGCTTTTGTTTACCCAAGTACTTTCGATCTCCACCGAGATCCTCCCCAGGGGTGAATCGCGAAAACAAACTTAATGTAACTGTGATCGTTCTGGTGGTGATTTTTGTAAATAGGCTTGAAGGCGCTCTGTTATAATTATGTTATAGGATTTTTTTAGGCTTAAAACTGGTAGTTATTTACGTTTATGACCTCCAGATTGCTTGTTGATGCTTGTTGGGTGGTTGGAGGGTGTGTGTTTCCCCGTTTTATATACAGACAGCTAAGCAGTAATGCTTTTTAGTCTAATGATCACAGAGAAGCGTCAAGCTGGCAATTAACATACTGTATTGATTGCTATGTCTACAATCTATCTATCTATCTATCTATCTATCTATCTATCTATCTATCTATCTATCTATCTATCTATCTATCTAGTATGACATGGTTATAAAGTAAGAGGAAGTAAAAGATTAATTTATTATAGTTAAAATGTATAGAAAACGAACGAATTTTCTCCGGTATATTTGGACCCAGGTTCATACAGCACATCACAATTCGTAACAAATCTACTGCTATTACAATAGAGGATAATTAAAAACAGTAACAAAAAGAACAAAAACAAAAATGATAGAAAACTGAATGAGGACGGCGAGGTTGTGTATAGATAGATAGATATATAATGAAGAGATTTAGATAGATAGATAGATAGATAGATAGATAGATAGATAGATAGAAAGGAACAGAATGAGATAGATAGATAGATATGAACAGACTGAGATAGATAGATAGATAGATAGATAGATAGATAGATAGATAGATAGATAGATAGATAGATAGATAGATAGAGAGATAATCAAGAGTTTTAGATAGAGAGATAGATATTAAAGAGACTTAGAAAGATATATAGATAGATAATAGAGATTTAGACAGATAATAAAGAGATTTAGATAGATAAAAAGAATTTATATATATATATATATATATATATATATATATATAGATAGATAGATATTTAGATAGAGAGAGATAAAGAGATTTAGATGGATAGATAGATAAGAAAGAGATTTAGATTAATAAATAGATAGATAATAGAGATTTAGATAGATAGTAAAGAGATTTATATATATATATATAGATAGATAATAGAGATTTAGATAGATAGAGAGATAATAAAGATATTTAGAGGGATAGATAGATAACGAAAGAGATTTAGATTAATAAATAGATAATAGATATTTAGATAAATAAATAATAAAGAAATTTAGATAGATATATAAATAAATAATAGGGATTTAGATAATAAGATTTAAATAGAGAGATAGATAAGGAAGAGATTTAGATTGATAAATAGATAGATAATAGAGATTTAAATAGATTATGAAAAGATTTAGAACAATCGATAGATAGATAAGGAAGAGATTTAGATATAAAGATAACGATGAGATTTCGATAGATAGTTAATGAAGAAATTAGATAGATAGATAGATAGATAGATAGATATGAACTCTATCAGGCAGGAGATAGATAGATAGATAGATAGATAAAGAACACGCTGGAATAGATAGATAGATAGATAGATAGATAGATAGATAGATAGATAGATAGATAGAAAGAAAAGGAACACGCTGGAATAGATAGATAGATAGATCGATAGATAGATAGATAACACACTGGAGTAGACAGACAGACAGATAGATAGATAGATAGATAGATAGATAGATAGATAGATAGATAGATAGATTAAATCTGTTATCAGCGGACACAAGAAATTTAAAATTAGATTTTAAAGTTAAGTTTCAGCGTTTCTTTCCATGTCTAACTATAACCGGCGTTTGTTTGCATTTCCTTCATAACCCCCCATATATATATATATATATATATATATATATATATATATATATATATATATATATATATTTCATTAGTAAAAACATTATCTTATATGAAGAAGTCGTTCCGAACGCCGAAACGCGTCACATAGGATTTTTTAATTTTGTCATTCAATGACGCACTATATTTTTGTGTGTGTAGCCCACTCTAAGTGTCAAGAACCTGTAGCCTTGCTTTGCATGACATCGATATTAATAACACACAATCATTTCAGAACTTAGGCAATCTTGCCACTCCACAACTTCTTTTTTTAAATATCGAAGTTCGCCTATCACCCGGTTCACACTCCTTCCCCGTCTTTTGAACAGAATTATAGATTTATCCCTTATTTCTTGTTTAGAACTGGGTTCCCGGTTCCTTTTCGTAAAGTCTTCTTTACTCGCAGTAACCTCTTGTGTCTTAGTGGCATTATCGCCTTGCTTGGAGTGAAATAACTTAAAAATTAATTTGTAAACTGAATTGCCATTATTATTCTTGGGGAAAATAATGCATTGGTTTCCCGTTGCCTCTTCCTCCTCCTCATTCTAAAGTTGTTTTGCAACCAATGCTAGAGAAGCGAGTTTACCTTGCTATTTAATCCTTAGCTGGATGGAGGCGGAAAAGTTGTGCTTTTTAAGAGGGAATCATTGCGAATTGAACCCTGCTTGCTGATTCCATTTTCTGAGCTGGGAACCGTTAGTGCCTCCCACCCACATTCTCTGTAAATCCTGCTGCAAATCCTTAAGCAAAAGTGATATTCAATCTCAGACCTTCCAGTGCCGATTTTCAAGGGAAAACAGGTTTTTCTCATTCAGAATACTGGCTCAACATGATATTCGCATCTATACCTATTTTTCACCCAATCTCAGTTTGATAAATTAAAACCTTCAAACACACCCTAGAATGTCCATCACAAACTTACTGTACATTGTAATAGACGCGCATTTTTGCCACAGAAATTTCAAGTCACTGTGTTCATCCACATACATGGCCTTGTGTCAGACTTGATTTTACTCAAGTAAATTATTACTCATATGCGTGTGCATTTTATTCACAGAACGACAAACAGCTACTTACATATCACAGATGCCAACAACTGATATATGCACACATTAGATGCGCTGTTTATGTACAACATTCGAACACTCTTTTTGTTTCAAACGAGAACACGTTAGCCAGTACTGAGCGCAGCGTGTTCAAGTCCTGTTCTTTTTTTCCCCAGTGTTCAATCCTATTCAACTGTTTGGTATCTTTGATCAAGAACTAAAGTTATCTGCCCTTACATTTTGCATCCACTCCTTATTTCTTTTTCCTTTTTTCTTTTACATTGATTATTTTCTTTTTATTTGTCGCGTAATTTTTTTTTTTTTTTTTTTTTTTTATTATTGTTCAAATGTATTCTTTCCAGTGAAATGCATTTTTCTTTCTTTTTCTTTCTCTCTTTCTTTCTTTCTTTCTTTCTTTCTTTCTTTACATTTACTTTTTTCGTTTATCGGATCTTTAACTTTTTCGCTTTCTTCTTTAAGCAGCCGACTTCTCCTATTCCTTATCTTCTT
>CAHIKZ030005597.1:1265000-1272500 GCA_903632075.3 Acanthosepion pharaonis | reverse complement strand
TTTCTTGCTCTCTCCCATCTTTCTCTTTTTCTTCTGTTCTCTGACGCTATTTTTTTTTTTACCTTCTCTTTCTTTCTTCTTGGTTTTCATCTTCCTTTTTAAACATCTTCGTCTTTTTCTTCTCTCTCTTCCTACGGCTCCTTTCTTTCTTTTTTGTTTTCTTCTTTCTTTAAGCACTCATCAAACTTCCACTTCTCCCTCTCTCCCTTCACCATCTTTCTCTCTTTCTCATCCTCTTATTGTTATCACCATCTTTTTTTATCACCTATCACTCATTTTTAATCTTCCTCTTCCTTTCTTCTAGCTTATATCATTTTTTAAAACATCCACCTATTTTTAATTTTCTCCTCCCCCCCAACTTCTTATCTCTCTATCTTTTTCTCTCCCTCTTTTATTATCATCTTCTCCTTTTGTCTTTCTTACATATTTTTATCCCTTCTGTCTCTTAATGCTATTTCTTTTTTGTTGTTGTTGTTGTTTTAACCTTACCCTCTCTCCTGATCTCTTTCTTTTCTTCTTTCTATTATTTTCCCCCTCTCTCACTTCACGTTTATCTCCATCTTTCTCACGCTGTTTCTCCCCCCACTTTTCCTCCAGCCTCTCCAACGCTTACTCCTCCTACATTCACAGACCCCACCTTCTTCTCTTCACGAAACCCCTCCCCTTTACTTCCTTTCTCCATCGTATATATTGATTACGTAATTAACCTTCCACCGACTGTCTCATTTCCCAGCCAATCAGAGGACATACACACACACGCAACTAGCTATGAGGTCATCCACTAATGTTTTACTTTACCGACATGCAAGCGAGCGTTGACTGTATGAACACACGATAGAGATTGCGATATACACGCATATACATGCTCATAAGAAGGAACTAATAGTGGCATATTCACCTAGTTACATTTATCTATAAATAACGAGCACACACACACACACACACACACACACACACACACACACACACACACACACACACACACACACACACACACACACACACATAAATAAAGGATCATTCACACAGATATTTCCGCTGTATAACACTTTTTCTCTCTCAGGTGCAGGCAAACTTCCACAGGTCAATACTTATAAATACCTTTTCTAAACGAACAACTAAAATAAATTTAAAGCACGCACCCACACGCGTACTCAAAGACGCCACACACACACACACACACACACACACACACACAAACATACAAAATATGATATAACCTCCCATATACGCTTGTATTACAACGCCTAGTGTCTTACATTCTTTTACACTCGTATACAAAAACTGTTTATCGTGTTCCCCGTCAACGACAGTAGTCGGTGTTCGATCCCAAATCAGAAGCTAGAATTTCAAGTATTGATTTTCAAAGCAATAAAACTGGCGTTACACAATCTTCCGATATTTCCTTTTCCTTCTATACGCTAGACAATTCTATTCGCAATAGGTGCTACAGGTTTTTATGGCCTTGTGCCAGACTGAACTAATCTAAGCTAAGCAATGCTGATTTTCGAGGCAACTAGCGGTCTCCATTCTTATATTCGCTTTTCCTTTAATAGTGAACTCAACCCACAATAGGCTCTCCTTTCCCGTAGCCCTGTGCCAGACGAAGCTAAGTAGGATTTCAAATGCCGATTTTAGGAGCAGGCCGGAAATTTCTGACTGGGACGCAATCTTTCTATATTCTTTTCTACTTCAGAACTGCGAGGGCCAAGTTAAACTTTATTAATAGAGTAATTGTGATTTGGTGGGCGTGTTTGTTTATTTATGAAGCACATCTTCGGCAGAAAGCTAAACGACTGTAGCGTGGGGGTGGTTGTGTTGGATGATTGTAGTGAAGGCTCAACTACCCCAGCCACCGAACAGGCTATCTATTTCCTCATAAACCCAAATAATTATTTAAAGGCAGAAGTGTAAATTTAGATTTTGCGCATGTATTAAGAATTAACATACTAAATGCCCTCTCACACTTTTGAAAGGTGGGTCTGGCTGGGTGGGGCTAGGTAATTACACACATCATCCACTTTTACACATGAGGTAGTTTACACATTAGCAAGGATCGCGCACATGTTCTTGACGCACTCACACACGCACACGTGTACATTTACTTAGAAACAAAGAAACCAGTACTGAACTGTTATGTAATATCGGTCCTCCTACATAGCAATGAATGCTGGACAATTTCCTCACAGATGAAGAAGAGGCTTGAGGCAACAGAAATGTGGTTCTACCGTAGGATGCTGAGGATACCATGGATTGAATACGTGGGAAATGACGAAGCATTAAAGAAAACGGAAACAAAAAGGACATTTACAGGTAACACCAGAAAGAGGCTGTTGAAGTTTCTACGGCACATAAAAGAAAGAAGGTTTCGAAAATTTGACACTCACAGGACAGGTTGAAGGTAAGAGGGACAGGGGAAAGCAGCGAATAACCCCTGCCTAACGAGCTTGTGTAAAGGGTTGGAAGAACAGGGATTAGTTGAGATAGCAAAAAGACTAAAACATTTACTAAAGACTACAAAGCATTGCGAAGAGCCATGGCCGTCCACGTCCTAAAGGGATACAACACAATGAAGAAGAAGAAGAAGAAGGAGAAGGAGGAGAAGGAGGACGAGGAGAAGGACGAGGACGAGAAGAAGAAGAAGGAGGAGGAGGACGAGGACGAGGAGAAGAAGAAAAGAAGCAGAAGAAGAAGAAGGACGAGGAGGAGAAGAAGAAGAAGAAGAAGAAAAGAAGAAGAAGAAGAAGAAGAAGGAGGACGCGGAGGAGGAGGAGAAGAAGAAGGAAAAGAAGAAGAAGAAGAACGAGTAGGAGGAGAAGAAGAAGAAAAGAAGAAGAAGGAGGAGATGGAGAAGAAGAAGAAGAAGAAGAAGAAGAAGAAGGAGAAGAAGAAGAAGAAGAAAAGAAGCAGAAGAAGAAGAAGGACGAGGAGGAGGAGGAGAAGAAGAAAAGAAGCAGAAGAAGAAGAAGAAGAAGAAGAAGAAGAACGACTAGGAGGAGAAGAAGAAGAAAAGAAGAAGAAGAAGAAGTAGAAGAAGAAGAAGAAGAAGAAGAAGAAGAAGAAGGAGTTTTGGTAAATGGTTAGCAGAATAGGGAAATATAGCAAAAAGATAAATCTTACTAAGGTTTGCAAAGAGTAGGAAGTTGTGAAGGGCTATGATCGCCCTTGTCCTGCAGGGACACGCCACATAGAAGAAGAATAAGAAGGCTTATATTTGGCAGAATCTACTTTCACATACAGATACACGTATGCACACATACACACACGTACACATACGAATACGCACACACACTCGCACATGCACACACACACACACACATTCGCGCGCGCAAATGTACACACGCCTCAAAAGGACTATGCTAGGATCAACAGAAATGATATAGTTTATAAACAATTGCTCTGTAGCAAGCGTCCTAAACACGAAAACATGCGCGCGCACTCACATGGGCTCAGAAAGGGTGCCTTGAAACATTTTTTTTTGTAATTTCACGTCCATTCAGGACGCAGGCGATCATCATTCTTCACAGCTTCCTTTTTTTTTATTTTCTGCGAATCTTCCATGCATACTCGGGGATGAGAGTGGAGTGGTTTGTTGTTGCCTTCTCCACTTGAACTGACCAATCTATCAGAGATAAAAATGGCCGAGCAGACGACTTTGCAAATAACTGCTCTATAGAAAGCGCCCTAAACGCACGCATACATGCACACACAAACACACACAAAGAGGCAGTAAATAGTAGTTATTAATGCATAATTTTATATTATTAACCATAGTCACAAAAAAAACAAACAAACAAAAAAAAAACACAAAAAACTCATGGTCAAGGCCAAAAGGTCTCAATATATCATCTCCGTAAATAAACACATATATGACTCACTGCACAGCAACGGTTATGAAACTATTATACTGAGTTCAATTTTCACCGAGTGCCCCTTGTTGGCGGCTTCATACCGTAAGGAGATAAACTTTAATAATAATAATAATAATAATAATAATAATAGACCGCAAACAAAAAAGTGCCTCCTTATTGGTATGGCAGTCCCTGCGGACTGCAATGTATCTTTGAAGATCTTCAAAAAGCTATCAAAATGCAAGGACCTTGAAATCGAAATCTCAAAAATGTGGCACATGGGAACATCAACAATCCCCGTTGTAGTTGGAGCCCTCGGATTGATTGGAAAAGATTCCAGTAAATTGAAGGGATTCCTGGTAGCCCAAGCCTTAAAGAAATACAAAAAATTGTTCTCACGAGTACAGCCCACAATTTCGAAGGGCTTTATGTATTTTTTTTTGTGTGTGTCAGTAGAAAATGTCATGATGCCATTTCTAACCTTAGGTCCCTGGGAGGGACCCGGAACGAAAGGTGTACACACCAGAAATCAAAGGAAATAATAATAATAATAATAATAATAATAATAATAATAAAAAGTACGTATTAGTTATGTTTATGGGCAAAGTCAGAAGAAGAATTTTGAATGTTGATTTTCAAGGACGGCACGCATGCAAGCAGTCCCTAACAGCATGGAGAATTGGCGCAACTTGATCTTTGTACTCGCATAAACATTGACAGATATTAATAAAAGCGTAAACACGTGGATGGCTTTATGAATAAGGCTAAAATATTTACACACGGAGCCGGTGCACCTTTTTAATTTATGAAGTCCCCCCCACCACCGCCAATTTTACTACATCTCAGTTTTCATAAGGTAGTATTCATATAAAATGCAAATCTTATTGTAATCTAATTATGTACAATAAAAATAATGGATCCTATGCAATATAGGTGTACAATTCAACTAGAAATTTGAAAATAAATACAGTGTATCTAAATACAAATTAGAGACATGCTTTCATTCCAGCTGAAATAAATCAACAGTGTTTTACGGCAATTTTTGACATCAACTTGAGATTTTTCTTGTTAAAAAGTTGATGAATATTAGCACATTCACCATTATGAATAAAAAATAGTGAATTTTATTTAGTGTGTTTTTTTTTTTTTTTTTTTTTTAGAATTAGAATGAGCAAAACAAATTCACTAATTTGGACAAAAAAGACAGCAGAATAACGTCAAAATCCGCCAAAGTTTTTCTCATTCTTTAATATGCAGTTGTAATTAGTTCAATTTGCAACGTGTATAAATGTAGGTATAAAATAACAAAAGATAGCGAGGGTCACAAAGCACTGCCCGGGAACTCAATCAGGTGTGCCTTCCAAGTTGAGAAGTTCGGTTGGAGCGGGGGGTACTACTCACCGGCCCTGGTGACACATACATAAGCAAGGCCAAGCACATACATCCATCACACACACACACACATATATATGGTAATAAATTCCCCCGAAAAGAGAGTCCCACATCATTTTTTATTTCTCATCTTGTTGAGAAAGGACACAAACGTGCCAGAGGAGAGAAGAAAAAGTGAGAGATAATAGAAGAAAGATAAAAGAAAGAAAGAAAAAAAGAAAAAGAAAGAAAGAAGAATCTGAAGCGGGAAATTGGTAGATGCTTAAAAAGGAAGATGAACACCAAGAAGAAAGAAAGAAAGAAGGAAAAAAGAAAGAAAGAAAGAAATATTCGCATATTTAAAATCTTTCTCATTATGTTGCCATTTAGTCAAAAAGCTGACTAAAATACAATAAAATATTATTAGTCTTATTATCAATATTATTTTTTTTTCTCTTTTCTTTAACCGATCTATTTTATCTACATATTATAATAGGTGGACTATCTTCCTTTACTATAAGTCAACACTCAGAGTCAACAGACTGTTTCATGCTAAACGCAATCATCAGGCAACATGTCCGTCGCCTCTGAGTGTTGACTTCAATGTTCACTTTTATATTTATATTTAAATACGCTCTATCTCTGATATTGAGAACTTTATCTCATAAATATAGCACACCTTAAAACTATATTTAATAATATAAGGTTCAAACTCATTTCTCATGAGGAATAGCTTCACGAGTCAATACTCAACGAATATATATATATATATATATATATATATATATATATGAGGAATCGGAGAGCCGAGTTCGAATTCCAGTCGAATCCATTACATTCACTTCCGTGCTAATACCCTTGGGAGAATCCCCTTCTCCCTCCAGCTATGGGTAAATAGCAGGACAGACTGGGTTCCATAGCCTTGGATGGCAACTGGTCTAGAAGGACAACTCTGATTTTAAAACCTTGCAGAGGGCCATTTGGGGACCTTGTGGCACTCAGTGCACCAGCTCTCTGAAAAGTGTGGATGGTCCTGCACGATACCTTCATCACTATAATCAAATCTCATGTGCTGTTGTCGGATTGTCGGTTTCCTGCGAACTGACCTGCTTGACCTTCATACGTCGAATTCGACGGCAAAGCCGAATATATATATATATATATATATATATATATATATATATATATATATATATATATATATATATATGTGTGTGTGTGTGTGTGAAAATGTGTCTATATAAATACAAATAAATATATATATATAATTATTTATATATTATATGCGCGGTATTTATTAAAAGCGCTCAATATCAGAGATAGAGCTATATTTATATATATGAAAATATAATGTAAAGCTTAAAAAAGCTAGAAGCTTGAAATATCAAATGAAATTACAACTAAATGCTGAAGTCGGCAAATTTCAAATACAATATAATATTATTAATACATAAATTTTAAGATCGGAATCAAAATTCGTCAATTAGAGTTACATGTAGCAACATAATCGTCAGACGGATAAAATATACATTATAAAATATTATATGGAAGGAATGGGGAGAGAGGCAACGATTGAGGAATTGGAGAACCGTGTTCGAATTCCAATCAAATTCGTTACATACATTATACCCTTGGGAAATGTATGAATCCATCTGATCTCCCCATCCACGAACTATGGTGAAATAGCAGGACAAAATAGATTTATACCCTTGGATAGCAACCGGTCCAGTACTACTTTGAGATCAAATCTACTACGTGCAGCAGTTCTCTGTGCTGAGTTTTTCAAAAATGTGCCGCAGAAACATTCACCAATATAATTCAATCATTATGTGGGAAGAGTCTGTTGGGCTCTAAGAACTGAGAAAATGACAGAGGAGTCCAGTGTTATTACTCTAAATCCCCACAAAATGTCTTCACTGTATATCCCAGCTTGACCCAGCTTATGTTCGTTCTGAGCGGTTATGGGTCAATTAGCGGTCGTGGTTCTGGGGGCACTGTTCCGAGGTTATCTGAATACTTGGATGAATATCACTGCGGAACTGAGTGAGTAGCGACGCTATATCGAGTCTGGTTTGTGTCTTCTTCGCCACCGAGGCCCGTGGTACAGTTGGTATGACGCTTGCGTTGTATCGAAACGGTCCGGGCTCGTCCGTATGGGATGCGCACTGCCGATGAGACCGAAATAGGACGAAACGGCCGTCCAGTGCTTTCTGCATTCTGTTAAAGATTATTCTTAGTTCAATGAATTACTTATTTATGATTACTCTAAAAAAAAAAT
>CAHIKZ030005597.1:1250000-1260000 GCA_903632075.3 Acanthosepion pharaonis | reverse complement strand
AAGTCGACTTCCTTTTGTTATTGGTCTGGAGCGGGTGACCCAGCGTGCAGCACATTTGGAAAGTGCCTGAAAACCATACGACGGGTTGACCCAAGCCTTGTGAGTGTAACTGGGTAGACGGAACCCTTGGGGGCCGTCGATAGCTGTGCTAGCACGAAATCACGCGTCATCGTGATCGAGGTTCTGATTGTGCTGGTCTTGTTGAGATTGTTGATCACGCTAGATAACACGTTCTCTCCCAGAAACTGTAACTAAGGTCTGCTCAACATAGTTGCAGTATAAACAACAGGTGGTCCCAGTGGGTTTTGAATAAATATATGCATATATATGTTTGTATGTGTCTGTGTCTGCCTGTGTGTGTATATATATATATATATATATATATATATATATATATATATATAAACCTAGTGAGCCAGACAAACCTACCTAGGTTTCACCTAAACGGATCGTCAGGGAAAGCCGTTTAGGTGAAACCTGGGTAGGTTTGTCTGGCTCACTAGGTTTATCTAGGTCTGCTCTACGGTTGTATTGAGCTCTTTTAGTTAGTTGTTTACTGGTGTCAGGGTTTTTTCTTTGGGCTTTAAACCTGTATCTGTGCGATTTTTTCGACAGACTGTCATGTTTCTAGCACTTTTTTTTTTCTAAAACCTTTTTTTCCTTTGAGATTGATTTGATTATTGGCAAATCAAAAATTCGAAGGTTTTTCGAAACGAGTATAGTTACCTATATATATATATATATATATATATATATATATATATATATATATATATATATATATATATATATATATATATAGAGACTTTTGTACTATTTAAAATTTGGCATATTTGTGGTGCAAGAGTGGTCAGTTATGGAGATAGAGCGTTTGCAGATATAGACAGTGTGTACATAAGAATCAACACGGGATGATAATCATCGGTTTCACACCTTTAGCCATGTTCGGTGTGAAACTGGGAGTTACTATGTAGTATTGTTTCGTATGTTTACATTGACAATATATATATATATATATATATATATATATATATATATATATATATAATATATATATAGACAATAAGATAGATAGATAGATAGATATATAGATTAATGTGTGCGTGTGAAGCGACATTTCTCTCTTGCCAGTATAGGCATTTCCGCTCGGTGAGTTTATCTGGTGAGTGCATATTATGTACACATCTGCAAAACGGCATTGTAACATCTTGAGCCAGTTGGCGGGGTATAATGTGCGTTTATAAAACACTTGCCGACTACCTGTTGATTGCGTGCAAACATCCTAAACTAATATTCGTGGTCGATCATTAAGCACCGGAAAGTTTTATATATATACACACACACACATATATATATATATATATATATATATATATAAGGTGCAGTGGGTAAATTGTCGCCATTTTATATTTTTAATTTTGCGCATGCGCGTCGTTTGTTTTTGATTTTGTCGAGTGTACAGTATAGTAGGGTCAGTTGGAAAAAAGAGCAACATAACAGAATTCACTCTGCAGAGAAATTTGGAAATGGCATGATGTACTGCTTGGCATTCGTGCCGGACTCTAATACAAACATTTCAGATTGTTTTGGGTTTCCATCTGGGTACAGTGCAGAGGATTCGGAAAGTGTTGGATGAGTTTAATGGTGAGTACGAAGGTTTTTTTGAATGATCACTAGCGATGACGAAGTTATGCCTACATTCATCTTCTGACAGGGTCCCAGGCTCAACACGGAAAACCAAATCAAAATTTTATAATATTTCCCCTTTTCTAGCAAGATTAATGCTCGACAAACGTACATATAAGTTTTAGATCAAAATAAAATTCTTTTCGTTTTTCATTCAAAATACTCAAATTTTAGGAATACGTTTTTAAACATCGTCCACGTGACGACGACGTGATCATATTTAAACGGAACGCTGATCTTATAAACGATTTCAGTTATCTGTTTGGATTGGTATTGCTTTTATGTCCATCGTCTTTTTCATGTTGAATTGTATGTGGTCTACGTTAATTATGTTTTATGAATATGTCCTGAAGATGGTCTATTAGACCGAAACGTCCGACGTTGACATTAAACATTAAAAAACATAATCGCATATTAGGATTTTTGTTTGTTTTTTCAGTATATTTTTCTTCATACTGTCGAATCTATATCCATATATTTGCTTATATATATATATATATATATATATATATATATATATATATATATATATATATATATATATATATATATAAGTGGACAGTTGACAGCGGCGATAATCTGTATATTTATCGTTTGACGACTGCGTTTAAGCATGAAACACTGTCGCCGCTGGATGATGACCTCAATGTTCACTTTTATAATTATATACTCTCTATTCCTGATATCTTTAACTAATATCCTATATATATATATATATATATACAACAGATATTTATTTTTTCGACCTAATCCCTTTCCTTGTTCATGCACTTAATTCAGTAGCGAATATTAATCGAAATTCAACATTATCCAGTCAAAATTATTATTGATCCACTTTCGTATGCACAGATTTAATTATTTTGAAAAAATCATACGGAATTATTTTTATAAATATATAATATACAAAATATTTGTTATATAATTCACACTTAGACTCTGCGTGTGTATTCATTTCTCATATGCATATATTCAAATGCACAACCACCACACACACACACACACACACACACACACACACACACACACACACACACACACATATATATATATATATATATATATATATATATATATATATATATATATATATAGTCTACACGCTGTCACGGCATAAATCTCTTCCTTCACACAATAATGTGTTTTTGTAAATACTATTTTATATTATATGTGCATATATATATATATATATATATATATATATATATATATATATATATATATATATATATATAAAATATAATATACATACATATGAAAAATATATCTAAAAAATTTCCATACATGTATATTTTCAGAAAAAATTTTTTCCAAGAGGAAGCATCCAGGTAGATCCGTATATATGTACATGTATATATATTTATCATCATATATAAATACATATAATCTCTCTCTCTCTCTCTCTCTATATATATATATATATATATATATATATATATATATATATATATATATATATATATATTTTTAGAGGGTGTTTCATTAAGATGGATCAAAGTCAGCAGTAAATAAATCAGTGCTATTGGTGAAAATTTATTTATTTCTCTATTGAATCATATTATTTAAGTCATGGCAATTATGTGTGAAAAATAACATCATTCAAATATCCGCCTAGGCTTCAGCGGCACATCTCCACTTGATGGTCAACATTTTTGATGACGTCTCTGCATAGTTGCTTCTCGATCTCACCAATATGACTTATTATCTCATCTTTCAGCTGCTGAATTGTTGTTGGCTTGTTGGCATAGACTTTACTTTAGAGATGACCCCAAAAGGAGAAATCTAAAAGCGTCAAGTCGCACGATTGTGGTGGCCAATTGATTTTGCTGTTTTGAGAGATGATGCGACCTGGGAACTTCTCATTTAAATCCTGTTTGAACGTCCATTATCGTAATAGGCTTCGATAAATTTAACTCTTTGTTTGATTGTTAATCTTTTTATGGTTGAAACCGCCAAAGGCTTATGTTGTTAAATCTGAAAGAAAAAGAAAAAAATCATTAGACGCTTAAACTTAATTCACATTAAAAATCGATCCAAGTCACTGGAACAAAGTACAGTTAATTTTACTAGGATGCGTAGCTTATTACAATAAATTTTCATACTTTTTTTTGGAAAAAATTAAATGTTTTATCATTTAACATACAAAATAATCCCACTATTTTAAATACAACTTAATGATTGAAATAACAAATACTTATTTAATAAAAATGCAATATTGTTTTCTTGCATATCTTTTCTTTAAGTTTTTTTTATATACAAGAATCCAGTTTCAAGTTTTCCCTTGGTTTGCAAGAACTACAAACAAATCACGGGCCAAATGTTGGAATTTGGCTTCAGTAAGAAATATTTACGCATGATCAGTTGTATGTTGCATGTTGAAGAGTAAGAAATACTAAGAATTTATTCGTCTCCGTCGAAAAGGAAAAAAGAAATTTTCTTAAAAAATATTGTCTACCGTGAAGTGCTACAAAATTAAATCAAATTAAAGAAATTATTAAACCGCAAAGTAGGTTTTGTTGTCAAAATATGTTTCCAAACAAATCAACTTATTCAAATTTCATCGATTGATTTACGAAATTGAACAAAGCGTAGCTTGTAAGTCTCAACTGGCAGAGGCACACTTTGGTGCAAGAAGTGATTTCCCTGATGGGAGATAAAAGGGATGCAGGTTTGATTCCTATCAGAGACACAATTTTTCTTTAGTAGGATTTCTTAATTCAGGCCGGTTGATATTAATGTCACTGTTTAATAAAATAAAAATAATGCAGGGGGTAGCAACCCACCTGTGTGTTGGGGCATTATAGTCTAATCAATTTTATTTAGTTACTTTTTCTTTATCACTTTTGTTATCAAGTATTGCACATTGTGATAATGCATCTACTATGAAAGGTGAAACATTTTAAGACACTGGGTGTAAATTATATATATATATATAGTATTACCAGTTTGTGTCTGGTAGGGATAATTCCAAGGAGGATATTAATCCAGGGAGAGCTCAATGTAGGCTACAGAGCATCATAATAATAATATAGTAGAAAACCTTAAATTATTCATTTCAGTTATAATTTATTTTGTGAATACTGAAATATTCATCTCTTCAGACCAAATTAAAGAAATTATTAAATCGCAAAGTAGGGTTTTGTTGTCAAAGTATTTTTCCAAACAAATCAGTTTATTCAAATATCATCGATTGGTTTGTGAAATTGAACGAAACGTAGAGTTTGTAAATCTCGACAAAAATATTAGCGATAACTTCAACAATAATAAATATTGTGAGGATTTCAAAATAAAATGACAGAAGACGACATCTTGAATTATGTATAAAATATCTATTATGCATATGCGGAAAAATGCATATTTGATGCATTCTTTTTGGTGCAGTTTTACTTTATTTAAACGTTACAGATGAAATCACCGTAGACTATTTTACCCTTTCTATAATATACCAGGATGTAACCAACATACCATTGTCTAACATATTAAGTGCACACGATTCTAAATAATGACTGGGACATGCAAAAGTACTTGAACAAAATAACAAAACAAACTTGTTCGGATATATAGTTTCATATATATATATATATATATATATATATATATATATATATATGTGTGTGTGTGTGTGTGTGTGTGTGTGTGTGTGTGTGTGTGTGAAAATCTAAAAAAATATGACAATGTCCAACTCCAAAAATATAAAAATAAGATTAACATTTCTGGAGGTCCTTCAAATCAAAAGAAGTGTAACTCACTATTAATCAAATCTATTTCAGTCCAAGTTCACAGGTGTTGAAATATCTTTCACCTGTAAGATCAGTGTTTATATATACCGGGTGTAACAGCAATATATATATATCGGGTGTAACAATAAAATTGTTCAAATTGTGTAACAGCATGGGATAATTGTCCATCCCACAAAATGTTTAATATCTTAAAATCCACTAAACTAATTGGGTTTGTTTTTGCAGGTTTTTAGATAAGACGTTTAACTCTTTTTACACTATTTGTCGTAAGAATCACTGAAAATCCTTGAAGAATCACGTGCCGTCTTATGGATTGAGTTGGATCTTTTCTAATTGATCTCTTTAGCTCTAAGTTGAAATGATGATCCCTCTTGCCGTTGTGACCTCACAGTTTTCCTCTCTACTGATTTTAAACTTATTCACCGTTCTTTGGATGCTTCTTGAATGGACTTTGAAGATGGAAATGTATGAATGTTGGTACCATTACTGAAGACCTGAATGATCTTTTTCCTCTCTCCATTGCTCAGTTGAGAAGACAGTGGGGCTGACACAAAACGATTTTAACCTGTTCTCTTTCTAGCTGAATAACTCAATGTTTTTTTCAGTGATTCTTACGACAAATGGCATCAAGACAAGATGGGTCAACGTCTTATCTAAAAACCTGGAACAAAAGAAACTCAATTAGTTTAGTGTTTTTTTTTTTTTAACATATCAAAATTTTAAGGGATGGACGATTAACTCATGCAGTTACACGATTTGGACAATTTTACTGTTACATCCGATATATATATATATATATATATATATATATATATATATATATATATATAGATAGATAGATAGATAGATAGATAGATAGATATTTGGGGGAATATATAGAGAGAAAAACGTTGCATTCAATAAATGTGAATAGTGTATGTAATCCCCACATCAAAGGTAAAACATATTTAAACAAACAGAGGAAGACTTTTATTTGCTCTAATGATTACATATATCGTGACAAAACAAATACTTACATCATACATGAGAAGTACGCAGATGCCAAATCAGATTTCACAGTAGATTTAGTTCGTGAACAGAGTATATTTATATGAATTGAAAAAATATGTTGTTTATTTCATACTGATCAATATACTGTTGGAAACTAACGCAGAGTCATATCTGGTTTTGATGATAGAAAATACTTTCATCGTTCTCTCCTCACAGAAGAATTTGTAAAAGCCCACTCTTGGTGTCTTTTGGCTTTGGTACAAGATGAATCCCGTTCAAAAGTCTATGAATAAATTGATTTAATTTCTTATTTTATTTTAAAATAATTCGTGGGATATGCACTGAAAATTAAAATAAAATGATTCCAGGGATCAGGAATTAATGCAATCAGACATTCATAATAGAAATTAACCAAATATATGGAATATTCTTAGTGAACTGTTCACTATATATAAATAATATTGAAGTATAAATAATGTAGGATTATAAATAATGTCGTATTCTAAACAATGTCAGATTATAAAAAGTCGGTTTATAAATAATGTGGGATTATAAATAATATCGTATAATAAGTAATGTGGGATTATAAATAATGTCGGATTAATGTCGTAAATAAATGTGGGATTATAAATAATATATAAATAATGGATTATAAATAATATCGTATAATAAATAATGTGGGATTATAAATAATATCGGATTATAAATAATGGATAATAAATAATGTCGTATAATAAATAATGTGGGATTATAAATAATATCGGATTATAAATAATGGATAATAAATAATGTCGTATAATAAATAATGTCGGATTATAAATAATGTCGGATTATAAATAATGTTGGATTATAAATAATTTCGGATTATTAATGGATAAAAATAATGTCGTATTATAAATATTCGGATTATAAATAATGGGGATGATAAATAATATCGTTATAATATGTAATGTGGGGATTATAAATAATTATAAATAATGGGGGATTATAAAAATATGATGGATAATAATGTAATATAAATAATGTCGGAGGATAATGTTGTATAATGAATAATGAATAATGTTGGATTATAAATAATGTCAGATTATAAATAATGGATAATAAATAATGTCGTATAATAAATAATGTGGGATTATAAATAATGTCGGATTGTAAATAATGTCGGATTATAAATAATGGATGATAAACAATGTCGTATAATAAATAATGTTGGAATATAAATAATGTCAGATTATAAATAATGTCGGATTATAAATAATGTCGTATTGTAAATAATGTCGGATTATAAATATTCGGATTATAAATAATGGGGGATGATAAATAATATCGTATAATATGTAATGTGAGATTATAAATAATGTGGGATTATAAATAATGTATAATAAATAATGTTGTATAATAAATAATGTGGGATTATAAATAATGTCAGATTATGAATAATGTATAATAAATAATGTGGATTATAAATAACGTCGTATGTTGAACAATGTTGAATTCTAAATAATTTCGCATAATAAATAATGTCGAAATATAAATAATGTCGTATTATAAATAATGTGGAATTATAAATAATGTTGGATTATAAATAATAACGTTTAATAAATAATATCGTATTATAAATAATGTTGAATTATAAATATATTTCCCAACTTTTGCACCAAATGGCAGTCCTTAGGTTTGTTAATGGCAGGAAAAGCGTTTGTCTGTCAAAGTTTCTACATATCTGTGTGGCGATTGTGCAGCATTCACTGCCATATAAGAAATTAGATATTACATAGCAACTCAGCATTCTTTTCTTTGTTTCTAAGGACATTTTCCGATCCTTTAACGCATTGCTTAGTTTATGAAAGACATCTTTCACTGTTCTTATGCACCTTCAGATATTCCCGTCGCCTGTTACTACACTACCCACACAAATTTCTAGACCCGCTTGATATGAACATCTCAAATACATAACTGACATCTAAGGTTCTCTTGGGAGATTCATTCTGGAACCAGAAATTAATGCAATCCTTACTGGTAGACTATGTTTAATTAGTAATGTTTTTAGGATAGGTTCGTATGAATAGAATATATTCTTTGTAAGAAATCAGTTTGTAGTTCAAGTTTCATTGACGCGTTTTTGTAAAGAAGGTTTTTGTCAAGAGTCAAATGTATTGTTGATATTTTTTTCAAAAAGGTATTGCTGTTATTTTTACTATAAAAATCTATTTTTATACTTTTATAATATTTTGACCCCGGTTTGGAGGTTAACTTTTTGCCCATAGCTGGGACCCTAACAGGTGCTACCACCTCGGGTCAGAGTGGACCTAGGAACAGCAATTAAGGTGGTTTCACGCTCCTGAAAAATTCCCGATCGAATACCTTGCTGCCGGATTTAGTTTATCGTCATGCCCAGAACGACTTGAAGATTGGTATTATTGCTAGGGGAGATCCCTTGCTCCATAATGGCATATAGTCAAATTCATACGATTTTTTGAACTACTTTAATAGACTGTTTACACTAAGTACATCGTTCAAACTGTTGTTCCCATCTTTATTGCTACATTACCGCTGTTTCGGCTGTTGTACACTACAGCCTTCTTCAGATAATATACGTCGGAATTTCAAACTGAACCCTTTATTTAGTCTAATAGCTTTTTTGGGTGGGGTGGGGGGTGGTGGGGGCTCATCGGGTGTGGAATTCCAGTTTCTTGCGTCCCTGCCAGCTACAATCATCAGAAATAGAACGTTAATCGCTATGTACTGATTTCTTGTAAGCTGTTCTTTTATTGTCCTTCCACTTCAATAAATTCAGTCTCCACGTAACCCACCGCATCTTAGTGGCTTTATTGTCTTGCTTGAAACGATTTAAAAATGAATGACCGAGTTGAAATTATATAAACTGTTTCGATATTTTCCCACTGAACATCGTCCGAATCAACCCGACTTTATTGTTCTCTCTAATGTATAACGATGTACAAGATACAAGTAGCAGCTGAGGGTTGGTATTATTGCCAGAGGATACCACTTGCAATGGCAGGTCGCCAGATCTATGATGCTTTGTTAGAGTAATTTACGGTTGAATAAGAGTAAAAATAATATCGGTAGATCTACCAGGCACATTATAAAATAAAAGTACATGGCCTCGTGAGCCGACTTCGACGGAAAAAGAAACGAATACAGCCGGTGTAGTCTCTAATTTATCACTATCTTTAGACCAGCTACAGCGAAAAAAAATATATTTTTACATATATATATGTATTTAGAGAGAATAAAATAAAAATGCCAGATACTAATACTAGCGAATAATATACGTAAAATTATATAATTCAATGTAAATAAAATCAGAGCGACGAGCGATTAAGAAAACTCTGAGTGGACCTTCGATAAGTAAGCGTATCTTAGATCTGGTACAAGGACGAAAGCATGGAGCACCCAGTGAGGCTCGAATTACTATTCAGTCCAGTAGTAGCTTATCTAGTAAGACAAACTTGCTAACCATTGCACCAAGCCGAAGTTTCCAAATCAGACATGATTGATGAAACCAGAGTTGACCTTCGATAAGTATTGACCATCTTTACATAATAATTTACTAGTGAGGATCG
>CAHIKZ030005597.1:1200000-1245000 GCA_903632075.3 Acanthosepion pharaonis | reverse complement strand
GCACACAAGATTTTGCACCTACCAATATCAGGAACCGGTGACCAGCTCTTGAGGCAGCATTATTCAACATCTTTCTAGAGGCCTTCTCACAACCCGTAGAACCATTGCCGCACGTCGGCAGGCCAGAGAAAATCTTCAACAATGATATGCACCTATACCATGACATTAAGTAAGTCAGTAGATAACTATTTAAGAAGGATGCTTTAATACACGATTTGTAGGGGAAACCACCATATAATCCGGCTTGTTTTCAGACCACTCAGCTACGAAAGACTCAACGGTGATGGCCAAGCCAAATTAGCCTTATGAAGGGATACACATCTCTTACTAAGCTCTTTCAAAAGCCATATCCGTTAACTTTATTTTCCATTTTTTTAGAAGGTACTTTCTAAGGAATTAATGAATTTTTATTTATAATCCGACATTATAATCCGACGTTATATATAATCTGACATTATATATAATCCCACATTATTTTTCATCCGGCATGATTTAAAATCTGGCATTATTTTTTAATCCGACATTAATTTAATCCGGCATTATTTTTAATACGACATTATTTATAATCCGACATTATTTATAATCCGACATTATTTTTTATTCGGCATTATTTAAAATCTGGCATAATTTTTAATCCGACATTATTTCTTATTAGTATATATATATATATATTTTAGTGGATACACGAGTGGACATCTGTATTTTTAAGAATATAATTTCCGTCTACCGGCTTGGATTTATCCTAAGTTATACACACACACGCACACACGCGGACACACACACACACTAACATATATATATATATATATATATATATATATATATATATATATATATATATATATATATATATATATATATATATATATATATATATATATATATATATATATATATGAGAACAAAAGACCTCAGAAATAACAATTTAACACATGCACTAATCATACATAGAAATAAATTCAACTCCAATTTGATTTCATAAATGCTACACTCATAAAAAAATGAAAATAATTCACTCAGGAAAATCCTCAAGAGTGCCGCCTTTGAATATTATCCAAATACTAATCTACGCCCAGGTTTTTTCCCAATATCACCTTTCCTATCAGAGTCACTACTCTCCCACGCCAAGGTAGACAGCAAATATATCAAGAAATCCAAAGAAAACAATTGAATCCGTCAACACAATACAAACAATATTTCTAGTTTGAAAATATTATCTTCAAACATAAAGTAATTGATGTAATTTTTCAGTTGAGCATATGAATATACAATAGCGTTTCTAAATTGCTAGCGACATTTTGTTTATTGTTTGTAGAAACTTTGTTTCAATAAATTCATTTCGTTTTTTTGCCTTGAAAAAGTCCACAAGTGACGAAACACGTCAGCTAAAATTACACAATTTTCTTATTGCCTTTTTTCCTATATATATATATATATATATATATATATATATATATATATATATATATATATATATATATAGGCATTAAAAACTAGAAATTTTGTATTGTAGGCCATGATAAGTTTAAAATAAAACACACCAGTCGACCGGTTTCGTCCCCTCTCGTCAGAATTGTTAACGAGGAAAGATTATGAAGAAAAAAAAAAAGTCTGTCATGGATGACATGAATGAATGGACAGGGAAGGAAGAAAAAAAAAAAAAAAAAAATATACCAACCAAGCTGCTAGAAGCGCAGAACAGCAAGTCCAAGCAAACAATCTATTATATATATATATATATATATATATATATATATAAATTTCCTAAGTTATACATGGTGTGTGATAATTTATTAAATGTATAAATTCACATGGAAATCTTATTCAATAGTTATTTAATTGTTATATGTGCTTTTTAAAATGTCCTCGTTTTTTCAAAACATAATTCAGTGCCTGCATAATTCATTAACACGTCGGAGAGTTTCCTCTGTCATTTTACGGCCCTTCATATTTAACTCTTACTTTAAGTTCCTCAACATTTCTTGGAGAGGTCTGATAAACAACTGATTTCAAATGGCCCCACAGAAAAAAAATCCTAGGATGAGAGGTCTGCTGACCTCGGTGGCCACTCAACAGGATGTCTTCGACCTATCCATTAATCCCTATGGTGCGCGAATTTTGCCTCAACCGGTACATGAAGAGGAGGCACGTAATGCTTAAAAGAGATGTGCATAAAGGCGTCCCCGTTGAACTTCCTGAAGACACCCACAGGCAGTTCGATCTGACGTGTACATATTGTTATAGAGTGTGTTTGCCAATGGCTGGTTTAAGGAGTCACTTGAGAGCGCACTGACGTAGGGTGGCAATTGACTATAAAGCCGTTGACATGCAGCAACTGAAATATGATATTTGCGGTAAGACATGTGGGTCCAGAAGCGGTTTCATGTAACATTTTAAATTGCATGATAATGTAACACCAGGTGTTGCACCTCTTAAATGCCCTGTTTGTGCCATAGTATGTAGGTCGCTTGCTGGGATAAAGAGATATATTCGTTCATCACATCAGTAGATATTCTTCAAAAAAGTATGTATATATATGAAGATAATGAGACAAAGTGGAAAAGCTATAAACGACGCGTTTCTCCAAGAGCATCTTCACCTTCTAGCTTCTTCAAATTAGAATGAGTGAAAGACAAAAGTTTATGAAAGTTAAAATGCGTTGGGATGTGAGCGTGTTAGCGTATACGAAACTAGCAGTCGTGGCCGGTCGTATGTACGCCGGATTATTGTATACGATGTAAATAGAATTTAAATTTGTGAAGATCAAATTTGGCTGGGGAGCAAGAATCTAGAAGAGTTCCACAAGATAGAAGTGCGAGGGAGGTAAACCGACTCTGAAACCGTTTATACGGGTTCAAAGGGCATATTTTAGGCCGAGCCCACGGGCTCGGAGATCCCACGGGCTCGGAGATCCCACGTTAAACCGGCCTTGTGCCACATGATGCCCTCGTGGTGGTGGTGGTGGGGGGGTGATAAATACCGTTCAGTTTGAAGTCGGACGACTGGCTGACAGGCTGTTCAGTTGAACTCTCTCCCTTTGGGCGGGGAGGAACTCGAATGAGGCTACGCCGAAGGACGGAGTCTCTTTCGGGGAGGTAAACCGACCCTGAACCCGTTTATACGGTTTCAATGGGCATATTTTTGGACGAGCCCACGAGCTCCCACGTTAAACCGGCCTTGTGCCACATGATGCCCTCGTGGGGGGGGGATTAAATACTGTTCTGTCTGAAGTCTACAGTTCCGTCTGAAGTCTGAGTTCAGTCTGAAGTCTGGAGTGTAGTCCGTCAGTCAGTTAGAGCGAGCGAGTCAGTCAGTCGAGTCAGAGGCAGTCCGAAACAGAGTCGCGTACAGACAATTACTACTAAACCTGATTGTTCGTACTAACACTTTCTACTTCTCTGTATATATTCCTGTTTGTAATATATCTGTGTTATTCCATATCCACCTTCGGGTTCTTCTTTATTGGTTCTACTTTGGACTATCATCGTGGTACAAGGAACCGGACCATAACAGAAATTTTGATTAAAAAACTTGTTTTTCTTTTTCAGCGGTTGTACTAACTCTTAACATAGCAAATTTTGACTTATTTTTTGCGGCGACAGATTTGGAAATTCTTGCAAAGATCAAATAATTGCCGGAGTTTAATGAAATTTTCAGGACTTATTCACAAACGAATAAAATTATTATTGAAATTTTTTATTAGAAAATTTTGGTAAAAATATTTTTTATTTTACATGTGTTTCTCCCCCTTAATTTTATGAAATTTTGAGAAATTCATCGAGATAATTTTTAGTTAAAAGCAGAATTTTTGAAGAATTTAAATCACCGACTTTTTTTTGATTTTTTTTTTCTTGCAAAATCGGACCCGGTGTTACCGAAAATCTATTCTGAATCGAAAAGTAACAAACGCAATAAAACAAAGATATTATTTATGCAGAAAAACTTTTAAATGCTTTTATGAATAATCTCTCTATATAAAACAGAGGACGTCTGTGTGTCTGTGCGATAGCTTTTCACTCGAGATCTATCCAACCGATTTTGACCAAACTTGGCACATACATTATACAGTGTAAAAAATCGATAATTAAAAAAATCAACAATCGATAAAGCCGATGAAAAATCGATAAATTCAACTTTTTTTCTCCGATTTCGTTCAAACTCGGTATGTAGGTTACTTACATCATGACGAGCTCAACGATACCGCGTTTTTATTTATACGCCACTGCACTCAGCGAAAAACGAAAAATCGATTTCAACACAAGTTTTAAACTAAAAACTCCCACAATTTTCAAGCAATCTAATACAAACTTCACTTAATTGTAGGCAACAATACGTTGATTGTTTAACAGTCATTTAACTTGATAACTGAGTCCACCCATATAGTGAAAACCCGCATAAACAGCAAAAAATGGCGATTTTCACAGGTTTCTTTCTTATTTTCGTTGATCTTTCAACCAATTTTCATCAAACTTAACAACTGCTTTGTAAATATATCCTCTTTTTCATCCCTGGTAGCACACTGACAAATTGAATTTCAAAAACTCCAAAATAATTGTGGCCTGAAGTAGGTCTTCATGTTTCCTGTTTTACCCCTTCATGTCCTCGGCTAACTTTGATTGAATAAAAACAGACTACTTCTGTTATATCAGTAACTGCATTAATTTAAAATATTTTTTTTTAATGAAAGTACTTTAAAGTAACTGAAGATAGACTCTATTACATCTAAACATGATTCTGTTTTTCTCCATTCTAATTGAACTCTTTTTCTCATCGACCAGTTGGGTATGGCTGCTAGTATATATTAAAGACAATATTGTCTGAAGAAAAGATTTTTTATCGATGAAAAATGAATTTTTAAAAGATTTGTTTTTATTTTTTACACTTTAAAATTGAATAATTTATTAAGTTCTTAAATCTTTTAAAGTTCAATTTCGATGAGATAATTCTTAGGGAATATTGTTATTAAATAAATCTATAGTTACTAATCATATATTTTAAAGCTTATTACAATTTGAAGACCCCGATTATTTTTAAAAGAATTTCGATTTTGTTTTTATATATGTATATAAATGCTGAATTTCTGAAGTATGTATGTACAAACCGATAAATCTATTCTTAAAGGGTCACGTGTTTTATGGGTTGTTCCCGCTTATGGGGAAAAAACAAAACAAAACCCTAATGAAAATTGTCGTCTGCTACACCATATTTAACTATGAACACGTTCGGTGATCAATCCGCCGTCAATAAATCGATTAACACGTCAGAAAAACAAGACGCCGTGGTTCGGAAATGCATACAACATTTTTGTATACAACATTTTATACTACGGTGTAACCCGGATATAAGAGACCCGGATATAAGAGAAACCCGGATATAAGAGAGATTTTCTCTGGTCCCAAATTAGAGCCTGTGAGTTAATGTATATAAAATAGACCAAACCCGGATATAAGAGAAACCCGGATATAAGAGAAACCCGGATATAAGAGAAACCCGGATATAAGAGACTTATTCTCCGGTCCCGACAACTCTCTTATATCCGGGTTACACTGTATAAGTAAGTAACATTTGTTTCAAATCAGATTAACTTAAAAAGAATAAAAAACTTGTAATTCCATCGGATAATTTTATTGTTAAAACATTTATTTCGGAAAGCTTTTGCAAACCTTTATCACTTTTTAGAAAATTACGTGACTAAGCGACATTGTATAAGTTATAAATTCAAATTAACAAAACTAAATTCAATGGAACTGAGTTCACGGGACATGAGTAAGCTGATAGCGTGAAAATGTCATTTCCAAACCAGAGTAGAGAAAAAAATACTCCTAGTTTTTCGTTGAAGTAGGGAAGTCCATTCCGGGTGAAGCTGTACTGCATCAATTCTATTACAGACATTTTCGGTACTTGCTATTATAATTTGTTCAGCTACCCGTCTTTGGTTGAATTTGTGTTGGTTGGTCAATTTTATTTCAGGTTGGTCAAAGTCTATTTCGTGACCTCCTTTGATGTCGTGAAGTGCAATTGCTGATGACTTCTCTAGGTTTTTTTTTTTCGGTCAGTTTCATTTTTATGACCTTAGTACAAAGACGCCGATGTTCGTCTGTTCTTTCTTCTAATGATCTGGAGGTCATGCCAATATAATTTGCTGGACAATCTTTGAAATAGACTTTATAAATTAAATTGCCATTACTAGCCATTGGCCGTTCATCTTTTAATCTTATGAGCTGTCGTCCAATAGTGTTTAATGACGAGAACACAACTCATATGTCGAGGAGCTTCATAAATCTTTTTATTGGTTCTGATACAATGTGTCGTAGTCACTGTTTCATTTATTTCTCAAGAGTGATCAAGGATTGCAAAAGCTTTCCGAAATATATCTGTTTTAACGATAAATTATCCGTTGTAATTACAAGATTTTTTTATTCTTTTTGATTAAACTTCACCAATGGAATCAAGCATGTTTACAGGTTAACTTAACTTTAAATTTGCTGTCTGAAATACACCGAAGTATTTTGCTTACCGGATATAATAAATTTAATCCTTTAGCTTTCATTTAAAGCTAAATTGAAAGCTTCATGAAATCTTTTCATTTTTAAAAATTCATTTTAAACCTTACGTATACCCAATTCGTGAAGGTACCCATCTAAATATATAACAGGGACACAAAACCAGATGTAGCAGAATTATTCAAAGTAAGGACGAATGATAGACATATAAATATGTAAGATAGATTATGGTGAAAAAATGTCTTGCACGATATAGGGAACTAACCTTACTAGCAGTAGAACTATCAATTGATTCAATATAATCTTTCCACTTCATGTCAGCGGAAAGGTTAGTCCTTGAAGGCATAATGATTCGCTCTCTTGGAGATTAGCAATAGCCATGCTGATGGATCGTATAAAGAGTTCCCACATGCGATTAGAAGAAAGCAGTTACGTTTTGAAGGCGTTAAAATTAGAAGCCATTCCTTGTCCCAGTTAACAACAGAAAGTGGATCATATTTTTGCCAATTTGACCTTACTGAGCCGCTCAGACGTACTATTAAGACAGAAATAATTGCATAGATACAGAGTTGAGAACTGATGCCGCCAGGAAGATCGTTGATGAAAATTAAGAACAACGTGGATCCAAAGATAGAGCCCTGGGAGACGCCTGCATTAATGCAAAAAGATCTAGAAGAGTTGCCATTCAAAAGAACTTTCATTTCGCGATTCGATAAGAAAGACTGAATCAGTTCAAGAATTCACCCAGAAATACCATAACCTTTCAACTTGTGAAGAAAACCAATATGCCAAATTCTGTCGAATGCGTTCGAGATATCCAAAGCAGCAAATCGAGCTTCACCATTCTTATCTAAAGCTTGATAGACTCTTTCTGCAATAACCATTAACACATCAGCAGTACATAGAGAAGTGAAAACCAGAAAGCCATATTGCTTATCTGAAAGAAGACCCTACTTAACCAATTCAGATTTGATTATAGCCTCTAGAACTTGGCCAAAAAAAATGATAGAAAGCTAATAGGCGGATAGTTAGAAGAATCAGATTGTTCGACGGAGTTCATAAAGACAGGAACGATAGAAGACGATTTCCAATAAGCCAGAAAGCAAAAGACAGTAATTGTAGAGTTTAGAGAGAACAGGAGCTAGTTCGGGAGCACATTTCTTAAGGACTATTGCAGGAATACCATCAAGTCTATATGCTTTCAGGGGATCTAGTTTAGAGATGATAGCAGAATCGATGAAGGGAGTTATATGCATATGCAATATCACTGAATAGGGACTCAAGTTTTTTAAAACAAAACATTCTGCTTATCATCCCCTTAGGATTAAAATTATTTAAGAACCTGCAACAAACCATTATTCCCAGGTAAAAACACGATCTGCTCTATTATCATTCCTACGTAAATTAGGATCTGCTCCGTTATATATATATAGGTATATATTACGATCTGCTCCGATATCATCCCCAGGTAAATCGTCAGACGATCTGCGATCCGTTATTCCTAGGTTTGTCTGTTAAGATCTCCTCCGTTATCATTTATTTAGGTGTTTTGGATACTACGATCTTTAGCCCCGTTATCATTCCTTTCGGCAACGTAAATGTTCCGATATACCATTTTTTCCTTTTGGTATTGGTTATCATTCCCAAATCAAAATTACGAACGAGTCTGCTCTTTATCATTCCTTCAGGTAAATTTTTTTTTTTATCAAAATCTGCCCCGATTATCATTATCATCCCCAGGTAAATTACGACCTGTTCCGTTATTCCCAGGTAAAAATTACGATCTGCTCTGTTATCATTCCTAGGTAAATTAGGATCTGCTCCGTTATCATTCCCAGGTAAATTACGATCCATCCCGTTAACATTCCTAGGTAAATTACGATCTGCTCCGATATCATCCCCAGGTAAATTACGATCTGCTCCGTTATTCCCAGGTAAATTAAGATCTCCTCCGTTATCATTCCCAGGTAAATTACGATCTGCCCCGTTATCATTCCCAGGTAAATTCCGATATGCTCCGTTATCATTCTCAGGTAAAAATTACGATCTGCTCCGTTATCATTCCTAGGTAAATTACGATCTGCCCCGTTATCATTCCCAGGTAAATTACGATCTGCTCCGTTATTTCCAGGTAAAAATTACGATCTGCCCCGTTATCATTCCCAAGTAAATTCCGATATGCTCCGTTATCATTCCCAGGTAAAAATTACGATCTGCTCCGTTATCATTCCTAGGTAAATTACGATCTGCCCCGTTATCATTCCCAGGTAAATTACGATCTGCTCCGTTATTCCCAGGTAAAAATTACGATCTGCTCTGTTATCATTCCTAGGTAAATTAGGATCTGCTCCGTTATCATTCCCAGGTAAATTACGATCCATCCCGTTAACATTCCTAGGTAAATTACGATCTGCTCCGATATCATCCCCAGGTAAATTACGATCTGCTCCGTTATTCCCAGGTAAATTAAGATCTCCTCCGTTATCATTCCCAGGTAAATTACGATCTGCCCCGTTATCATTCCCAGGTAGGTAAATTCCGATATGCTCCGTTATCATTCCCGATCTGGTAAAAAAATTACGATCTGCTCCGTTATCATTCCTAGGTAAATTACGACCTGTTATCCCCAGGTAAATTATCATTCCCTAGGTAAATTACGATCTGCTCCGTTATCATCCCAGGTAAAATTACGATCTGGTAAATTAAGATCTCTGTTATCATTCCTAGGTAAATTAGGATCTGCTCCGTTATCATTCCCAGGTAAATGCTCCGTCCATCCCAGTTAAAATTCCTAGGTAAAATTACGATCTGCTCCGATATCATCCCCAGGTAAATTACGATCTGCTCCGTTATTCCCAGGTAATTCCTAGGTAAATTAAGATCTCCTCCGTTATCATTCCATCCATCCTGTAAATTGCGATCTGCCCGTTCCCAGGTCATCCCTCCGTTAATTCCCATATGCTCCGTTATCATTCCCAGGTCCCAAAAAATTACGATCTGCTCCGTTATCATTCCCAGGTAAAAATTACGATCTGCTCCGTTATCATTTCCAGGTAAATTACGATCTGCTCCGTTATTCTCAGGTAAATTACGATCTGCTCCGTTATCATCCCCAGGTAAATTACGATCTGCTCCGTTATCATCCCCAGGTAAATTACGATCTGCTCCGTTATCATCCCCAGGTAAATTACAAAGACAAACTTATTGCAACTGTAATATAATCTGCATTACGTTGCGATGGTGATTTAAAAATAAACGAAAAAAGAAGCGTGGACATGCTCTGTTAAAATTATTTTAAAATTTTAAATTTATCCCTTGTAGCCATGGAATTTTTTTTTCAATATATGGGAGCTGGCTGGAAATTGGAAATTGGTAGAAATGCAAAATGGCATTGAATATTTGCTATATGCTCTTCAGCCCGTTGCTGCTAGACTCATAACAAATTTTGTTGAGTGTTGGTTGCTTGATTTTGATATAGAAGGTCTCGAGAATTTTAAATTTAAAAAAATTATTTTCGTAGTTTAATATAGTGGTGTTGTCAACAAGTATTTTCCTGTATTGTGAAGGTGGACAATAATGATTAGATATATATATATATTAAGCGTTTCACACCAAGCAAGGCGGGAAGCCACTAGGACGCAAGGGGTTACAGAAAATTTGGAGCAAGATCAGATAGGAGTGATAGAAGAAAGGATGAGGAGAAGGATAATGGATAGATCAAGACAACTGGAGATGTCGATTGACATTACATTTGAATAGGTGGAGATTATAGCTCTCAGGGAAACTGGAATAGGGAAGGGAGTTCCACAGGCGAGAGGTGCGAGACATGAAGCTATTGGACGGTTACATTGAGTAGTTTCGACAGTGAAGGGGTGAGAGCGGGATGTCAGCCTCGTGAGGCGCTTGAACTCATGAAGTCTGGGAACCAACGAATGCAGCTCATCGGAGCAATTGCCATGAAAGTATTTGTAAAACAGACAGAGAGAGGCGACGGCGCGTCTGTGAGAGAACGACTGTAGACGAGATGCCAGAGCAGGGCCAATTATATTGCATATCCGCCAACTGTAGCCTATCAAGAACCCCGAGGCAAACAGAAGGGGCTCCAGACCATATATGTCAGCAATACTCCATGCAAGGGCGAATTGTTGATTTGTAGATCTGGAGGATCGATTCCGAGGAGAAAAATTTCCTGGCGCGGCACAGGGAGCCAACTTTCCTTGCGGTGGACGAAGCAATTGACTGAATGTATTTGTTAAATATATATATACACGCATATATATATATATATATATATATATATATATATATATATATATATATATATATATATATATGTATGTAAAGCCAAACTTTCCCTGACGATCCGTTTAGGTGAAACCTAGGTAGGTTTGTCTGGCTCACTAGGTGTATCTAGGTCTGCTAGGTTGTATTGAGCTAATTTGGTAGTTAGTTGTTACTCGTATCGGGGCTTTTTCTTTGGGTTTCAGACCTGCATCTGTGCGATTTTTTTGTCGGCAGAAGTTCATGTTTGTAGTTCTTTCTTTTTTAAAACCTTTTTCTCCCTCTAGATTGATTTGATTAGCAAATAAAAAATTCGAGGGTTTTTCGGAACGAGTCTAGTTATCTATCTATATATATATATATATATATATATATATATATATATATATATATATATATATATTTTATTTATATACTCGTGTATATTATTTTGGTAGGTATACTAGCATTTTGGGGGAGTAATTTGTGTTCAAATCGGGCGAGAAGTTAACTTTTAATTGCTAAATTTGATGCCATTTGCAAGTTTTGGCTCTTCACATTCTTCTGAAAAAGAATTTGGAAACTTGGATGAAGATAAAGTTTGAGAGAAATGGCCATAGATATTGCAATTTCAGGGAGTTGAGGATTATTTGTTGAGAATTTAGTCACGCATGCATACTAGAAGTGGCGGGAGTTGTCATGCGCAGATAACCACACCGTATCGCCTTAACAGTTCAGAGTGTGTGCATGCGCGCATGCGTGTGCCTGTGTGCAACTGTGCGTCTGCGATGTCACTTCTTGCAAAGTCGATAAACACTGACGTCATTGCGACAAACAAGTTTTTTTTTTCTTTTTTTTTTTTTAAATGAGCTTTTTATCTTCTTTTCTTTTTTTCTTCTCTGCTTTTTCTATTCTTCTGGGTTTCATTGGCTAGGGTGCGTAAGCCAGAAACTGACCCGTTACCTACTACGACTACGTCCGATCCCTGACCCTCTTTTCCAACGCCCTTTCGCAACATTCAAATATCTATGGCTTCCTACCCACCACGTCACTTCGCTTCATGTGCACAACAGGGACCATAAAACATAACCCGTCAACAGCCCCACCAACACATGGAGACAACAACACGTTAACATTTATATACGCACAGACGCGTGTAGCCATATAAACTTGCATATATGCACACACATACATTCGAGCGCACGCACGCACACGCATGCGCAAACACATCCTCAAACATGATGTTAAAAATTAAAAAGAAATCAAAACCTCGGAAATATCAGATATCCTCGGATTCGAGTCTTTACATTCTGGCCTTATCCACGAAAAAGTTTAAATGGTACAAAATAAAGTTAGACCTTTTTAGATTTCTTTGTTTGTTATGAATTAAACATGTGTAAAAGTTGACAGCGCTCTTTTCTATTTGAAAATTTAGATGATTAAATTAACAATAAAAAAATAATTCTTTAAAAACACTGCAAACTTTCGCACAGATCTAATTCATCCACATCCACAGATATTATACGGTGTTTAAAATGTTAGCAAAATGATTCATCTATGTAATATATCTATGTCTTCCCCTCTCTCTCTCTCTCTCTCTCTCTCTATCTATCTATCTATCTATCTATCTATCTATCCGATAGCAATTGTTAATGTTTGAGTCGAGAAAGAAGCTAGGATTTTGAATGGTGAACCTCAAAATAGATCTATCTATCTATCTATCTATCTATCTATCTATCTATCTATGAAGACAAATATTTGTGTTTATGCATTTAAAAGATGAATAAATATCTTGATTGGCATTTTCACAACAGCATACGCACACACACATATATATATATAGTATATATTTTGAAACCAACCATTCTTTCAAACATATTTCGTAGAATATGGCAGACAAATATAATATATATATATATATATATATATATATATATATATATATATATATATCATTCTTAGTCCAGTCCACTTTTGGGAATTGGATTGGGCTGAGAATTTTTTTGGCATGTTATTGTATATAACAATATATAAGTGTGTATGAGTATATACTGAAAAAAACGTAAGTGACTATATATATATATATATATAAAATGCTCAGCCAATACAAGGCCTAAGTGCCACACAAGGGTTTTGAGTGGGATTGTTGGAAAGAAGTGAGAAGGAGGAATAAGAAATGCATATTGAGGCATACGAGGACTTGTAGGATAGATATCGGTGGAATTAGAGAGAACAGGATTGTCGTTTTCAAGGAAGCATCCTCTTGGGAGTCTATACCACAAAGCAATAATTCTGCGGTGAAGCTGTCTGTATAAAACATACTCTGTATGTAAGCATTGCGAAAGGAGATGGGAAATTATATTGAAATACATATACAGATATTCACATCGACACAGACACATACACGCACTTGCGCATATATAGATATATACCCCACACACAGCGGTCTACATATATGACCGTTCAAATCAGAAAACAATCAGCCATTATGGTGTGTTGATTTGGTTTGCTTACAGTGTTTATGTTTACAAACATTATTCACCGGATAACAAGTACTTTCACACATAAACATAGTAAATTTTAAATAATATCATATCATGTCATCTCATATATATATATATATATATATATATATATATATATATATTATATATATTATATAGATATGAGTTTGTTAAATTGTTAAATATAAGCCATAACCAAAATATTATTTTGTTTTGATGTTATAGTTAAACCAATTCTCTTCGAATTATATATATATATATATAACAACTATATATAATAATAATAATAATAATAATAGTTATACTAATTTGGAAAAACCTTAGGTATTTTGTCTTGTAATTGAACAAACCAATGTCCAAGGGAAAATAAGGGATAAAAAAAAAGAAAGACCATAAAATTGAGGCGAAAACAATCGTCCAGAATTCAAGTTCAGAGTCCAAAGGAAAAAAAACACCTCCAAAACGAGTAAAGCAAAAGTAACTACATAAAGTGCTCAATACGCTAAGGATTACCTGGCTCTTAAGGTTCATATCTATCTATCTATCTATCTATAAATATCTTGTGGTGTGAAACTGACAGTCACCATATGGTGTTGATTCCGATATCGACAGTCCCTATACCTATATTCACAGAAATATAGTAAATTTTAAACAGTTTTTTTTATATATAGATATTTCTTATAACGATATTTTGACACATATTTGAGCTGCTAGCCCTGTTGTTTGTTTAATTTTATTAGACAGTGAAATTAATAACAACCGGCTTTGATTGAGAAGTCCTACTAAAGAATGACTACGTCCCGACATGAATCGAACCTGAAAACATATTCCATCAGAAAAATAGGAGAGGATCAGAGATAGAGACACATTAATATCTCTTTTCTTTTATATATTTTCCGTATGATATTTTCCTTCTTTTTTATAACCTAATCGCCGCCATTATATATATATATATATATATATATATATATATATATATATATATATATGTGTGTCTGTGTGCGTGCGTGTGTATATATATATATATATATATATATATATATATATATATATATATATATATATATATATATATATATATATACACACACATACACACACAAATATATATATATATATATGTGTGTGTGTGTGTGTGTGTGTGTGTGTATGTATGTATGTAAATATGAAGGAATCTTGGCAAAATATTGAGGAAATGACCAAACATCACAATTTTTGCACGAAAAGCCATTTTGGTTGAGGCACAAACTTTCAGCATCCTCTTACACACACGCGCACACACACACACACACACAAAATATATATATATATATATATATATATATATATATATATATATACCATTAAAATGAATAAGTACAATAGCCATTTTCAGGCACATTGTATAACACTTAGAGGGTTGTATTTTTGTTCATGAATAACAAACATGGAATATATATATATATATATATATATATATATATATATATATATATAGATAGATAGATAGATAGATAGATAGATTGATATAGATATAGATAGATAATAAACGAACAGCAGAAGATAACCATTGACATTGTATTTACATTTTTAATGAGCAATGTTTGTCAGGCAAATATAAGAGCGTTTCACGAAGAAACTGTTAGCATAAAACTTACGGTTTCATCTAGCCCTTTCAGCTGAATTATATATAACAACTACATATATATATATATAAATAGTTATATATATATATAAAAATATATATATATATATATATATATATATATATATATATATATATATATATATAAATATTTATGTACCCAGCGTGATCGTGATACGCTTAGGTATCATGTATCTATCATGTATCTTTCGATACATGTGACAACGTATATTTTTTCCCGCAGTAGGTTGCCATTTCTTTTTGCGGTAGACGATTTGCAATCCAAGGCTATAGAACCCAGTCTGTCCTGCTATTTACCCATAGCTGGAGGGAGAAGAAGAGAATTTCTTCCTTTCCCAAGGGTTTTAGAACGCAAGTGAATTTAATGGCTCCCCGATTCCTATTTGTTATCCATTACTCCAAATTATATATAATTTTTTTTCAAACATGTTTTGTTGAATATGACAGGCATGGATAATTTGATGTGTTTTTTATTTAGTTTCTCTAGTATTCTTAAATTTTAACTTTTGGTGGGAGTTAGAAATGTGTGAAAAAGTTCCTTCATGTCGATTGTCTCAATCGCTTTCAGCCACTTTTCTTGGTATTTACCAGGATTTGTTGGTTGTTAACTAATGGCTAAAGAAGTGGCTGAAAGTGCTTGGAAAAATAAACAATAGGGTCAATTAATATACTCCCTTACTTCTTTCATACGGAAGAACCTAGAAAAAACACAGTAAAAAAAATGAATTAAATTTTCCTTGTCAGTCTGTCTTATTCAACGATATATATATATATATATATATATATATATATATATATATATATATATATGCAGAAATATAGTTTTAAGGTGTGCTATATTTATGAGACGAAGTGCTCAATTTTAGAGATAGACAGAGGTGACAAGCTGTTTCATGCTTGGTGCAATCATCAGTCCGCGATTCTATCTATCTATCTATCTATCTATCTATCTATCTATCTATCTATCTATCTGTGTGTGTGTTTATGTGTGCATGTTTGTGTGTATGGATGTATTTATGTGTGTGTGTGTGTTGTAGTGTTTAGTTTATTCTTATATATATATATATATATATATATATATATATATATATATATATATATTCTTTTATATATATATATATATATATATATATATATATATATAAGAATAAACTAAACACTACGCGCACACACACACACAAATACATCCATACACACAAACCTGCACACATAAAGAAAACACACACACACACATATATTTTTCTGTTTATACGTTATTTTGTTATTTAAAATTTTGGACTTAATATATATATATATATATATATATATATATATATATATATATATATATATAAAAAGGACATTGAAGTCAACACACAGACGCAACAGTCTGCTTCACGCTAAACACAATCGTTAGGCCATATACGCTCTATTTCTGATACTGAGCACTTTAATTCATAAATATAGATTATCTTAAAATTATATTTTGTATATATATATATATATATAGATATATATATATTTGTTTATGTTTGTGTTATGTATGCGTGTGTGCGTTCGTGCGTGCATGTATGTATGTATCTATGTATATGTGTGTGCATGTATGTATGTATCTATGTATATGTGCGTGTATGTATGTATGTATCTATGCATGTATGTGTGTGTGAAATTTTCCAGCGGAAAAGATACGATTTAAAATTTTTGACCCTATTTTTTTTAAAGATGTTTGTAAACTTTGAAGACGATTAACATATATTTTTCACATATGACAATTTTTATATACACAAATATATTCATTTGCCGTTAACATTCACCAAAAGCTTTACATTCTCATATAACTCGCGCCTATATTGTGCGTTTGTGTCCTGCTCACACGCTGGTTTTGACTTTAAAAAGTATTATTGGTTTTATTCGGCCCCAAAGGCAAATGCCCGGAGCCATATTTGGGCGTATTATAATAGCAAGATACACGCATGCGTGCTCGCGCGCACGCGCGAAAAGACTGTTGATGCCGTCTTGAAAAACGGAAATCGGGAAACGCAGTTGTTAAAGCCGACAACCCCTTCCACCTTCATGAGGAGGCACATATACGCTGTCTCGTTTCGATGATGACCACTTTGTTTATTTTTATTTTATTCAGGCCAATAAAAAAAAGGATGTTCTAATAGTGCTCACATAGACATTAGAACACTTTTGCACAAGTGCATGCGTACACACACAGAAATGTGTACATGCATATACGCTAGACACACACAGATATATACGATTCTCTGGCACACCTACGCAGTCGCCTACGCATGCGTCCTTGTCCGGAAGAATCAGGAAAGTAGCCCCCTATTATGTTATTTTCCCTTAAATTACAACACGCTGAAACGTTTGCTTCTTTCACTCGCCTTTACTAAGTTTTACCTTCGCATTATTATTATTATTATTATTATTATTCCCCTCCTCTCTGTTTCTTTTCCATTTTTCACTTAGGATTTTTCCTCCTACATCTGTCATTACATTACCCCTACTTTAATGCTTTCCATGTTCTCCCCTTTAACTCAGTCTTTTCTTTTGCATCAATTTCTCCTATTTCTCGACCTTTTTATATTGTCTATTTTCTGTTCTATTCCCGTTCTTACATCATCTCAACCCTTGTCTCTCTCTCTTTCCCACTCTCCTAATTCCCTGTTATGACTTAACTTTCTACACTTTCTAGCTTTCTCTCTTTGTCCCAATGTTTTCTTTTCTCTTTTCTCATCGGCAATCGTTATTACGATATCCTTACTCTCCTTCTTAGTCCCTGCTCTCCATATCGCCCATATACTCTGCATTTTTTTTACTCTTCTTTTCTGTTTAATTTCTACGTTGTTTAACTATTTTCCGAAATATTCCCGTCTTTCTTTTCTACTGATCTCCGACACACACACACACACACACACATATATATATATATATATATATATATATATATATATATATTCAGTTTTATTTTCTGTATTTATTTCTGCTCTTCTGCTTCATGCCGATTCTGCGTGTTTTGTATTTTATCTTTTCTAATTCTTTCTTTTTTTTCTCTTTTTTTTTGTTACTGTTCTGTACGCTGTTTATTATATTATCCTTGCTCTCCATTTTAGTTCTGGCGTACGTCGATCTCGTTTTACTCTCCATGTTGTTCTTTCTTTTTTTTTTTCTTTCTTTCCTTCGTTCTTTCTTCTCTTTCTTTTACTGATCCTTACGCACTTTATTATATCATCTTTGCTCTCCATTTTAGTTCCAGCTTACATTGATCTTGTCTTACTCTCCATATTGGTCTTTTTTCTTTCCCTCTCTCTTTCTTTCTTTTACTGATCCTTACCCTCATCATTATATTATCCTTTCTCTCCCTTTTAGTTCCGACTGAAGTTGATCTCGTCTTAATCTCCTTGTTCTTTCTTTCTTTCTTTCTTTCTTTCTCATTCGTTCATTAATTTTCTCATACTCTTTCTTTCTTTCTTTCTCCTATATTTTATTATTCCCTCTGTTTTTTCACCCTCTCACACACACATTCCTTCTTTTTTTCTTTCTATGGAACTTTACAAATGCATTCTTTATTTTCATATCAGAAATAAACTTATCCCCTTTAATATTCCTTTTCTGTTTTCCTCTACGTCTGCCGTTCATGGTCACCTTTTACCCGACTTTTTCTGCATATTTCTCTTGTTCACGGCTCGCCCACCCATTTTTACTGTTAATCTCTGTCTACCATTTTTTATATTCCTGTTTTCGTTCCTCTCTGCAGATTTTATTCGCATTTTGTTTCACTCTCATTCTTACGTTCCTTATTTTTCCCGCTCCCTTTTTAAAAATGTTTCCATCTGCTCTCTTCAAATATTATTCGCGCGCTCTCTGCGTCTAATCGATAAACCGTCTTTTTTCTTGCCTTTCAATAAGTCAATATATTCCACACTCGTCTTTACTTTGCATCTTCTTCTCTCCCCTAATGGTGTAACCTCTTCCCAATCCTCCTAGAAAGAAATTCCCCTTCATTGCTCTGCATCGAGCTTCTTTGATTTCTCTACCTTTTCTCTCTCTTTTCATGCACATTTTCATCTGCTCTCCCTTTACTCTCCTTTTCTTGCAACCTTACTCTTCTATTTGACATTTTCGAACTTCTTGGTCTATTTGCGGTTTTTCCACTTCGCTTTCCTTAACTCATTCTGTTTATTCGCTTTAACTCCAGGGCTTAAAAAAAAAAAAAGATTTCAGGTTATCTTAGTCTGGCACAGTGCCAAACGATTGCTGAGCAGAAAGCTCGTGTTGCATGTCTTTCAAGTAAGATATGCTTGAAAATCAGCATTCAGAGTCTTGACTGTTATACAACTACCGTAGCAGTCTGTATTTACTAGCGTTATGTTAATCTGACACAAGACTAATGTAATGGGGAACCATATGGAAACTGAACTTAAAAAGATTAGCGAATCAGTCTGTGAGACGGACTTGCTAAGTATTTTGTTATGGTAGACATTGCTGGTCTTTTTATTTTCAAAGCATTCTGACATCTCCTATATTCAATCTGCTTATCTTATTTTTATTTTGGTCGAAGAACTCCTTTATTTAGTTTCTTCTCATTAATACACACCCTGTTTTCTTTCGTCATTGATCCCATTGGCCTTGTTTTTAATTCATCTGTTTCATCATTGCATTCTTTTCTACTGATTTACAATCGTTCTTACATTATCCTTGCTCTCCCTTTTTGTCACTATGCTCCTTACCGTCTGTTTACTTTCCATTTTTTTTTATTCGTCCCTTTTTTTGTTTTCTTTCTCCTTTGTTTAACTTCTTCCCGAAATGTCATTCCGTTTGCCTTCTTCACTGCACGATTTCTTACAATATTTCCGCTTTTCCATACTTATTCGTAATTTCCTTCTTCTACGTGTTTTCTTTCTCTTTCTTTCTTTCTTTCTTTCTTTCTTTCTTTCTTTCTTTCTTTCTTTGCATCCAGCTTTCTTTCTTTCTTTCTTTCTTTGCATCCAGCTGTTTTTTCTTTCTTTCTCTTTTTTCTTTCTTTCTTTTTCTTTCTTTCTTTCTTTCTTGGGTGACCCCTACAGTTCTTATTATATTGTTCTTACTCTCCATTTTAATCCCAGCTCACATTGATCCCGTCTTACTCTCCATATTGTTTGTTCTTTCTTTCTTTCTTTCTTTCTTTCTTTGCATCCAGCTGTTTTTTCTTTCTTTCTCTTTTTCTTTCTTTCTTTCTTTCTTTCTTTCTTTCTTTCTTTCTTTCTTTCTTTCTTTCTTGGGTGACCCCTACAGTTATTATTATATTGTTCTTCCTCTTTATTTTAGTTCCAGCTCACGTTGACCTCATCTTACTCTCCATATCGTTCTTTCTTTCTTTCTTTCTTTCTTTCTTTCTTTCTTTCTCCTCACTCATTTACTCATTCATTTATTTATGCATTCATTCTTTTACTCTCTCATTTTTCAGTTTTCCATTCTCATTTTATATATATATATATATATATATATATATATATATATATATATATATAATTCCTCTCCTTATTTCTTTTATTTCACTTTCATGTTCTTTCTTTCTTTTTATTTCATTTAACTTTCCCCTCTGAAATTTTCTTCTATTTCGACGCCTCATTATCGCCATTTTCCCAACTTCTTCTTTCATTCATCATTGATCCCATTGGCCTTGATTTTCATTCATCCATTTCCTGACTTCATTCTTCTTTTCTTCAACTTCTTCCTTTCTATCAATTATGGTCCTTTCCTCGCTAGATTCCTCTTCTCACACTCGACTAACTTTGTCAAATTATCCCTCTTACTCTCCACTAGCACAATTCAACTCTTCCTCTTTACTATCCAGTGATTCCCTTTAACTCCTCCCGTTTCACTCTTACCAATTCCTTTTCTCCCTTCTTCTTACTCACTTTACGTTCCTCCCTATCTTCACTCTCTGTATTTCACTTAAACCCTCCCACTGTCTTTACTTTTCCAGTTATTTTCCCTTTCTCTATTCTTGATTGCATCTTTCTCTCTTCTCTTTCTCTTTCCTAATTTTATCCCTCTCTGTTTTCCAAGCCTTTTTTATCCTTCTTTTCTTTATTATCACTATTCTGCCCGTGGGCACATTCGTTTCTCCTCCCCATCACTCTTCCTTTCTCTCCTATCCCCATCCTCTCATTGCTTTTTTTTTTTTTCACCCAATATTCTCCGGTTTACTCTTCCTTGCCTCCACGTCATTTCTTCCATTCTTGATTCCAAGCGAAAAAGAGGTCAATAAACTGTGGCGGTTGGCCGGCCGGACGGGGAAGAATAAGGAAGAGACGAATGGAAGTGGGTGAGGAAAGGAAAGTGAAGAGCAGGGGCGAATTCCTTAAACTGACGCGTACCGCGTGTCTGACTGCCTTTCTGTCTGCAAAAATTACTCAGCCGTGTTGTAATGCGATGCAATGTGCAAGGTCTGCGTTCGCGCCGATGTCAACAATTGTTAGGTTCGCCCGCATATATAATACAGCGTACATCCTTATAAGGGCGTAAATTGGCCTGGCTCAAGGCCACAGCAGTGGAGCACACACTGTTGATCGAATTGGTTACATTAGCAATGGCCTTTTAGATCAGTTTGCCAAACAGCGCTCTACGAGAAGTGCTTCACACTCTCGATCAGCCCCGCTTCCCAAAAGCACTATTTCAATAATCAAACATCATAATAATGACTTTGCGAAGTGGGTCAAGTCGACAACTTTTCATACTGTATTTTTCCCGAGGGGCTTTTTGGTAGGGTTCGCACACACACACACACACACACACACACACACACACACACACACACACACACACACATATATATATATATATAGTTCTGCTTGTTCTTCCATTAGTTAATAAATTGTATGCGTTACACCTTGGCATTGCCACAGATAAATAATGGACCATTCTGTAATAAAATAATGTGTATCGAAAACAAATATCGAGTTTCCTATTAAAAATGCAGTAAAAACAGAAAAGGTGCCATAGCTAAAGAACCCCTTGTCTAATTTTAATCAAATTTAGCACTGCCCTAGGCAGGGGTTCAAGGTACAATATATCTCTAAATTGGTTGCGGTATTTGTTGTGGCCTTGTTGGGGCCAGAATAAAGACACAAGAGTAGATTTGAGTTAACAAATATATTAACGAAAATCGGTAATACAATAATATACAAACGAGCAAGAATGTTAAGTCTGAACTGCCAGAGCTGATTGTTGGGGGGAAAAGAAACCCTCCACTGACAAAAAGCAGTGACTGCTTTTTATTTGTAACTTGGAAGAGTCTATCCGTGTATGTGTAATTTACCGTAACAGTATTATATATATCATTTCAGGTGTATCGCACGAATACACATACGTACATTCAAGGTTAGTATTATGTAGTCACGGATAAGTACTATACACTGTTTTATAGAAACACTCTTGAAGTTTATTACAATAACATAAGAGAAGTATCAATTTGTTTGACAGTGAGACATTAAGACATTCCACGGCACCAATATTTCCATTGCCACTGAGAATTCGGTTAAGCAACGACGTAAGTTGTCAGCAGAATGCCTTTTCTGGCATTGAATTACAAAAAACGAATTCTGTTACTGATGAGTAATGGGGTTTTTTAACACATTTTGCGAAATCACTGCCATTTAAACAATTCATCTATCGTTGGTACAATAATTTTCAAATATATGACGTCACAAATTATGAAATGGACAAAGTCTGACAATTATTTTAAGACATTTTAAAAAATGACTTAAAATAATTGTCGGACTTTGTCCATTTCATAATGTATGACGTCATTTGTTTACATTTGGATAATTTGGATATGGATGTACGAGAGAAAATCATGGAGAATTGTAGTTTAAAAGCAGTAAAATCGACCTGGCTAACCGAAACGCTCCTCTGTGGCTAAATCGGTAAAACAAGTCAGGCTATATGACGGTTCTCTGCAAGGATGAAGGTTCGATTCCTGCCAGGGGACGCATATCTTCTAAGAAAATTTCTCGGACGTTCAGGCCGGTAAATGCTGTTAATACTATTTATTATAAACAGAGCATTTACTTAAATATGTGTATCTTTAGAAAAAGAACGTATAGACATAAAAATGTCTTAATATATATATATTAATATATGTATTATATTTATGCTCTGCAAAATTGTATTGAGCACTGTTCTTTAAAAATAAAAATAATTAATAAGAACACTGGATTATAAATCTTACTGTTATTCCTCTTTTATATATATATATATATATATATATATATATATATATATATATATATATATATATATATATATATATCCTAAAGTGCCAGGAAAAACTTACCTAGGTTTCATCTAAACGGATCTTCAGGGTAAGCTGGCTAAAAAGGAAATGACGAAATATATATATATATATATATATATATATATATATATATATATATATATATATATATATAAAAAATTTACTCGTTACAGAGATGCAACTTCGTTTGGTTGTATTTAGTTGCACTTCGACTGGTGAGACCAAAATGGTTATCTAATAATATAATAACTATGTTGGTTAACAAAAACTGTCTGTTTTTTGAAAATTATCGTACCAGCCAAAACGAAGTTGTATCTTTGCAGTGAGTAAATTGTTTTTGTCTATATGAAAAAATTATAATAAATAATTATTTTTCTACTATCGGTATTGAACCATTTTTGTAATTAATGCTGTGAACGTTAGAATTTATATATTATTCTCCTTCTCATTACATTCATATATATATATATATATATATATATATATATATATATATATATATATATATATATATATATATATATATTCTACTGTTTTATATATATATATTTTTTTCTATTGTTTATCAACCCTTTGCAGGTTATTTAAACCCAGAAAATATTCTTAGATTGTAAGAATTTTTTTGAGGAGATAATAAGGATTTAGTGATACAAGTCTTACTAATTAATCCATAGCTGGGGGGAGAAGAGGTGGATTCATATCTTTCCCAACGGTATTTGCGCGTAAGTGAATATAATGAACTCAACTGGGAATGGAACTCGGTTCTCCGATTAACAATTCCGAGCCATTAGACATTACACCTGCCGCACATCCAAACATACAGCAACTGATATTCCCAAGCGGCTGGCAACTGAACTCAAGGATTACATTTTCTGTGCTCGTAGCTGTTGCGCTACCGACAAATCTAAATATTTCTATCACAAAGGCTTCATTGTAACACTTAAGCAAGCTGGATTTTCCGGGCCAAATATCTTCGTTTCGCACTCAACCTCTTAGGTTGGTGCAAAAATAATGACGTAATAATGTCGTTTTTTGACCTTAAAAAATACGTCAAAAACGACATTATTACGTCATTATTTTTGCACCAACCTAATAAAATGGCGCTTCAGCTACACAATTTAAGCAACTTTGGATTTTGACTAGTACTCGGGGTGGAATGGAGGGTAATTTTTGCGTAAGAATCTTCCCGAGAATTACTACTCTGTGGAGCAAACACCCACGTGGATTTACTTTCCTGAACACTACCCTACAATTTTCAAGTCCAGGGCCAATTGATCTTCACTTCTTTCTATTAGGTTGGTGCAAAAATAATGACGTAATAATGTCGTTTTTGACCTTAAAAAATACGTCAAAAAACGACATTACTACGTCATTATTTTGCACCAACCTAATACCTTCAGCTACATCCACTTACGTCTTAGAAAAGTTGACACTCACAAGGAAAGTTTAGGGACAGAGGAAATCAGCGAATAACGTGGCTGGTTGGCTGAACAGGGATTTAGAGAGAGAGTAAAAAGAAAAATACTAAGAGCTACAAAGTAAAGGAAGTTGTGGAGAGCCATGATCTACCATGATCTGAAGGAACACGACACATATTAGGTTGGTGCAAAAATAATGACGTAATAATGTCGTTTTTTGACCTTAAAAAATACGTCAAAAACGACATTATTACGTCATTATTTTTGCACCAACCTAATAGAAGAAGAAGAAGGAGGAGGAGGAGGAGTTTGTGTAAATGGTAGGTAGAACAAGGATTAGGTTTGGTTTGGTTTGTTTTGTTTTACGGCATATCAACCTCAATGGGTCATTTAATGCCGACAACTCTTTTTTTTCCTGGTAATATTTTTGTTTTGTAGCTGTTAATATTATTTTTTCAAAAACGTATAGTTGGTAATATTTTTTTTCAAAAACTTATTGCTGGCAATAGTTTTTTTCAAAAACGTATTGCTGGTAATAGTTTTTTTTTCTTTAAAAACTTATTGCTGGTAATATTTTATAATGCTTTTTACCTCAGTTTCGGGGTTAACTATTTGCCCAAAGCTGGGACCCTAACAGGTGCTACCACCTCGGGTCAGAATGGACCTGGGAACACCAACAATTAAGGGGTGGTTCCACGCTTCTCAAAACCTCCTGATCAGAGGCCTTGCTGTTGGACGTAGTTTATCGTCTTACCCAGGACGCGGATGCAGTTTATCGTCATACCCAGGACTCGGATGTAGTTTATCGCCATACCCAGGACGCAGAACAAAGATTAGGAGAGAAAAATATCAAAAAGACAAAATTTCTTAAGAGCTACAAAAGATAGGAAAATGGGGAGAGCCATGATTGCCAATATCCTGAATGGACGCGGCACATACGACAAGATGTCAGTAGTAGATTTTGCTTAAGATATATACAAATTTGAGTATAGTTGCTAATAAACGAATTGCTTATTAAAAATCGTTTATATATTTGGATGTAGGCTAATTATATTATTTAAATATTTTTCCAACAATGTTAAATGTTTCTGTTTTTACAATGATGTTCACACTGTACAAGGCCTAAGTTCCACTCGAAGTAGAGGGTGACAGAGTAAGAAGAACGTATTTATGGGAATATGTGGTGAAGATAATGGTTAACCCTAGGTTTGAACAGGTGAGGATTGTACTGATCGGGGAAACTTCCTCTTGGGAGCAGTTTCCAATGCTCACCTGTAAATAAACTATTTTTCTTCATATTCCCTACTGATGTAGGGTCTTATATTCTCGTGGGCCTAAGCATGTTAATATCATGAAACATTAATTTATTCCTATGTCAGAGATCACAGTTCGATCCCAGGTAAAAGTCAGGATTTTGAATTCCGAATTATTCAATCTGGCAGATCCTTGAAAGGCTGGTTAACAAAGTAGTGCATATACGTACTTATAAAATCTAGAATATAATCTACTTACCCTAAATATTCGCTTGCCTATGAATCAGTTTCCCTAAGGTAATCCTACTCTTACGACTCCCTACAATTGATTGAACGTTGTCTGTGAATCTAATTTACTATCAGTAGCTTGCGAGGGCAGCACGCTAATCATTAGAGTGCGTCGCGCGTTGCAATCTCGTCCTTTGCCAATCGATCTGTCTCACTATGGCGGTCCCTTCCAAGCAATCTATTATTTTACCTCCCCGCCTTCTCTCCGCTTCGCCCTAGTAACCCTCTTGCTCCCTATTTGAAAACAACCTCCACATCATTCACTATCCCCGATTTCCCGCCACAAGTATGCCTAACCGAATGACTCACTTGTACGTAACCCTGTCCTGGGATCTGTCTGCAACGCTATTAGGGCACCAGCCAAACGTTCACGAATGACCCACCTTTTCTCCTGTCTCCTCACAGACCCCCACCACTCATCCCTATTGCTTCCTGGAAGCCATTTTCTGAAACCACCTTGCATCATCACAACAGTTTAAACAACAACAACAACAACAACAACAGCGACAACAACAACAACAGTAAAGTACAACATAGCACAGCATTCCAGACAACAACAATGATACTACTACAACTACTACTAACTATGGCGTGTTTGGTTCAGTGGTTTGGGCATCGGAAAAAAGACGCTGAGGTTTCGTGTCAGATCCAGACTGGGCGGGGTTATTTTTAATTTTTTTCTAATGGATACCTTTCCACGTAGTCGATGAGGATACTGGATAAATTAGGGACTTCTTATTTTCCTGCATCGCATTAACACGAAATATTTCTCTTTTTCGACCCACTGGTATCAGTCTCTAGCTACATTTATTCTCACTAATCTTGACTACTGGGTTAATACGCCCACACTTCACGTAATTCGTTATCATAAACCTGCCTCTGGCTAAAGCCTTTGACCGTAGTGTCAATTATTTATTTACATATCTATTTGATGTCAAAGGAGACACATTGTATTTTAATGTAAACACACGCCGCTCCACACCCTCTGGAAAGGTATCTGGTTGCTGATATAATACGCGATTTTCACAGATACCAGCGAATTCCTTGAAGTGAGACGCGGAGGTACTGCTAGAAGAGTGATCTCCGGTGTTCAGGTTGATCAAACTTGAAGACTGAATAATGAGAACCGAAGTTTAGAAAACAACCGGTGAGAGTAATTGGATTTTGAACATGAATTTCTTGTGAGGGAAAATGCAAAGACTTTAATTATACGAATTCCTTGCAGAATTATTTGTTTTGGGCTTTTTGTTCATTTTATTATTGTTGCTTTTTATCGTAAGAAAATAGACATATCGTTTTTATATTCAACGACCATAAACGTTTGGGGTGCTACTTGGTTTCAGGGAGAAAATGTAAGGAAGGAGAAAGGAAAGATAGAAGTAGAGATAGATGATAGAGAATCAGATTAAGCTGATAGGAACTGATACTACAGTTTGATCCCAGTCAGTAGACCGAGAAGCGAGGTATTCACCTCCAACCCCCACCATTGGGTTTAGGATGCGGCACAAGATTAATTGTTTAACGTGGGGAACCCGAGCGTTTATAATCGGGCCATGGTTAAAATTTACTTAGCCTCCGCTTACGCGGGTTCGGGCATAAAACCTATCTTAGCTGGTCACTGCATATCAGGCCAAAAGGCTGAGTTGTGATGCTTAAATAATATTACAAAAAATCGCCATTTTTCAAATGCAGATTATCGAACGACATTAACTGAGTAAAGCAATCGCCCCCCCAAAAAAAAAAACAGTTACGTTAAATAGAATAACATCGTCTGCTGAATTATTTTGAAATTATTATTAAGAGAGATGTTCGTAAGACGGGGATTTGGCTAGAAAGAAAGAAAGAAATGTTAGATAGTGAAAGAGTAAAAAGCTGAAACAGAGATAGAAAATAAGGTGAGAGAGAGAAAGCGTAATAAACTGATAGATAGATAGATAGATAGATAGATAGATAGATAGATAGATAGTGAAAGGGCGCGATAGAAAGAGTGATAGACTGATAAAAATAGATAGATAGATAGATAGATAGATAGATAGATAGATAGATAGATAGATATGACTAGACTGAGATAGATAGATAGATAGATAGATAGAAAAGAAAAGAATGTAATGAGATAGATAGATAGATAGATAGATAGATAGATAGATAGATAGATAGATAGATAGATAGATAGAAATGTAAGAGAGAGAAAGAGTAATAAACTGAAACATACATAGATAGATAGATAGATAGATAGATAGATAGATAGATAGAAATGTAAGAGAGAGAAAGAGTAATAAACTGAAACATAGATAGATAGATAGATAGATAGATAGATAGATAGATAGATAGATAGATAGAAATGTAAGAGAGAGAAAGAGTAATAAACTGAAACATAGATAGATAGATAGATAGATAGATAGATAGATAGATAGATAGATAGATAGATAGATAGATAGTGAAAGGGCGCGATAGAAAGAGTGATAGACTGATAAAAATAGATAGATAGATAGATAGATAGATAGAAAGAAAGAAAGAAAGAAAGAAAGAAAGAAATGTGAGAGAGATTAACGGAGATAAGAGGGTTTTTAAGACAATAGAAAATGAGAAAGAATGAGTCTCGAATAAAGACAGAAAGAGAAAGATAATTAGTAAGAGATTATCTGTCGATATATTTTTAGAATATCCAGGGGGGAAAACCAGAGAGGCTGTAAAAGAAAGAAAGAAAGAAAGAAAGAAAGAAAGAAATATCAAGTAAGAAGTAAGGGATAAATGATGTAAAAGCGACAGAAAGAACGAATGCTAGGCATGTGAAAGAAAGAAAGAAAGAAACAAACAAAAAAGAAAGAAACAAAGAAAACGAAAGTGTTAAATGATGTAAGAAATAAATAAAGAAATAAAGAAAGAAAGAAAGCAGGCAGGAAAGAAATAAAGAAAGAAAGAGAGAAAGAAAGAAAGAAGATTTTAACATCTCCTGCCAATAGCTCATAAATAATAGACTATCCCGTTTTCACTGCATAGAAAAACGAAACATGAATAAAAGAGAGAAAGAAAGAAAGAAAGAATGTAAGATAGAAGTGTTTAAAGTTTATTTCAATGAAATGAGAAAACTGGTCAATTTCAAATCTTTTCATTTGTACCCACTTCTTAAAATAACGACCAGAATTCGTATTTATGATTATTATTGCAATATATTGTTAAAGTTAAGCTCAAGTATTTAACGATACGATAGGAGAATCTCTACGGATATTCTATTGACGCAGAACTCGCCACGAGCTTAATCAATATTTAACTTAAGAATTAAGATTCATCAGAAAATGAAAATAGGAAAACTGTAATTTTCACGGTTTTTTTCTAGTAGTAATAGTTGTAGCAGCAATCGCACATGTATTCATTTGATTAAAAAGTGTTTTTAGAATACTGCGGTAATAATCTGCAGGGGGTTTCTAAACTGGAATACGTGTAATCCCTGAGGGTTATGCAAGCGGGAGAAATTTAATGTGAACGTGGGCAAGTCTCTCGCGCTTTCGGCACGTCATCCACATTTTATGAAATTTTTTGCTTTCTATATTCAGTTGATTCTGAATTAAACCGAGTTCTCTTTCAGACACTTTTCAAGATGAACTTGAATTTTTGACTGACTCATAGGTCAAATATTCTTTTGAAATATCTCCCATTCTAAAGTTTTCGTGTTCCACGTCGAATTCATAACCATCTATTTTTTTTTTCATCGAATTCCCCCTAGAACGGATAGAAGCTAAAATTTCCATCAGGACAATGTCAAGAAAAGAAGTAGTAATGACTAGATTTCAAATTGGCCACAGCGCTGTCACCTATTCACACCTGCTGAAGGGTGAAGAGGTCCCAATTTGCATTCCATGTCAGGAGCTCTACACAGCGAAAACATTTACTAACAAGCTGCATAGATCTTGAACAAATACGACTAAGATACTATCAAGAAAACAATCTGAAAGACATCTTCAACAAAACTGACCCAAATGACCTTTTAGAATTTCTAAAAAGCAACAAAATTATATAACAAAATATAGTCGGAAAAGAAGATAGCATATAATTATCATGCACTAAATCACAACACCTGTACCTATATCTCGAAAACAATAAACTTACAAAAGATCAACAAGCAGTAAACAAAAACCAAACAAATTCTTCAGCCTTAAATAACCCAAAAGGGTTGATATGCTGGTAAAACAAACAACTAAATGAGAGTCACAAAGACAGAAAGGACTACTGGGTATGAAAGAATTAGTAAACAGAAACATTATTAAGGAGAGAAAACAATAGAAGAGTAACCAGGAGGACACTAGAAAACGATTGAGATTGCATTTACATTTTTGAAGATCAAAGTTGACTGGAAAGCATGGAGCCAGAAGAAAGTTCCACAATTTAAAAGTGCGATAAAAGCATAAAACTTACGGTTGTATCAAAGCATCTCAAATGTGAATTGATGAGACCTTGTTGCCGATCTAGTACTGCGCTTAAATTCATAAAGTCTACCGTACCATAGTGAATAACTCACCCGAGCAAGTACCATATTTATAGAAATGCCTCAGGGAAGCAATTTTAAGAAGGTGACTGAAGCCGAGACGCCAAGTCAGGGACAATAATATTGCTGATTCTTCTTTGGATTTTATCAAGAATCTCTAAATCTATAGCAGGAGCACCGGATCATATCTGGCAGTAATGCTTGAAAGATGGACGAATGGTAGCCTTATAGATATGTAAAATAGATTCTGGAGAGAAAAATTGTCTCACACGACACAGTGAACCAAATTTCTTAGCAGCTGACCTAGCAATGGATTCAATGCAGTCTTTCCACTTATGTCAACCAAGAATGTTAATCCGAGCAGGCGCAATGAGTCGATCTCCTAGAGGTTAGCAGCAGCCATGCTGATGGAAGGTAGTATGTTTAAAAATGTCTGCAAAGTCATTTGCTATTTCCATCCATTTAGAAAGCAACTCGGAATAAGAAAGCCGAATTCAAATTCCAATCAGGTTCTCAAATACCCATGGGAATGGTATGAAACCATTTCACCCACTCAGCTATGGGTTAAATAGTAGAACATGTACCTGGAAAAAACGTTGTTATTCTCAAAAAATTGTTAATGCAATATTTACTAACCAAAAAAGAATTATCCTTATAATCCAAAATATGTTTCGATTTTAAATAAACAACAACGGGTTGGTAATACATAAAACAAAACAAATCAATCATATCTATCTCATTCTTTTCGTATCTAAGTATATATATATATATATATATATATATATATATATATATATATATATATATAATTATTTATTCGAAAATTATAACATAAATATGATATAAAATCACTACAAAAATAGCCATTTTGTTTCAACACGTCTGGTGTCTTATCAAGTGATAGTGTTGAATGTCAAATTTAGAAAAGGATATATATATATATATATATATATATATATATATATATATTCATTATATATATATTTATATATATTTTTTCATATATATATATATTCGGGTTATATATATATATATATATATATATATATATATATATATATATTTGGTTTATGACATTTTTGTGACCCTATGTTCCCGTGTCGATGAACTTTTGTCATGAAAAGGTATTAATTTGTTTCTGTTCTTGAAAAAATTCACCCCCGCCCTAACTGAAAGTTCGATTATACCATATACGCAATAAGGGTCGTGCACCTCAAGGCGATGTAATGGTTAGCAAGCTTATCACGCTAGAACAATTACAACTGAGTAGTGAGTTCGATCCTCACTGGGTGCTTCCTACTTTCGGCCTTGTGCCACATCTAAGCCACGCTTGGAAAATTGCTAAACGCAATAAGGGTAAGAAATCCAAATATTTCAGAAGCTTTATTTTTCAATTGGCTAATTATGTAACTTATGTATTTTTAACACATTTAACACTTTATAGCTATAGTATAACATACAACCTTATAAATAAGCATAAACTGCAAACTTGCAGAAGACTTATTTTTCAATTTACTAATGATGTGATTGGTAGTACTTACGTATTTTGTACAAACTTAAAAATAAACAAAAATAAGTTTTAGAAGTTTCCATAAAATTCTACAAAGTTCAAGAAGGTTTCAGAATGACATATACATATATATGACTTTAACATTACGTGCTGGAGTGACATTTAAAAAAAAAACTAAATTAAATTAGTTTAAATTAAATTAAAATTCATTTTTTTAGACAAAATTTTATCGAATTATGATGCAGGAAATCAATTATTTTATGAAAAATCATAACTTTCATATTTCTCTCACTCTGTCTCTCTCTCTCTCTCTCTCTCTCTCTCTCTCTATATATATATATATATATAAATATATATATATATATATATATAATTTTAGAATTTTCATTTAGATATATATTCTTATAATTTTATAAAGGTCACATGAAGCATTAAGAACATAGAAAGCCAAGGTCTTTCAGCAGTGATTATGATCAAAATCATACCCATCTGTGATTAAGTATATGAGCTGAAACGTTTTACGCGCAAATAACCCTGGGATGGTGTAAATCAATTTCTTAACCCCTAGCTATGGGTTAAATTGCATAACTTGCATCTGAAAAGATCACTGTTATTCCCAAAAATTGTTGACTCGCAAAAAAAAAAAAAAAAAATGATTATACTTACAAGATACGCTTCGTCTTTAAATAATCCACAAAGGGTTGATAAGCTGTAAAAAATAAATAAATCATTTGAAAATTATATATATATATATGTGTGAAACTGTACGAAACGGGTCTCCAAAGTAATTTACTTACTGAATAAAGCCAAGCTCATTCATCTTATAAATCTACCATTCGTCCGCCCATTGAATATTGCTGCCATATCTGGTCTGCTGCGGCGGCTATATGTCTAGACAAAATCCAAAGAAGGGTCTGTAATGTTATCGGTTCAGCCCTGGCATCTCAACTTCAGTCATTTTCACACTGGCGTCACGGGGCTCCTCTCTATAAATATTTTCATAACAATCGTTCTAATGAGCTTTCCTCCTTGTGGATCTATGCTCATTGGCCCCTTTTATTTCTGTCCCCATTTTCTTTGGTTTAATTCCCCAACCCCTCCCTTGTTTTAGATGGTCAGTGATGTTATATCTCTGGTAGATGCAGAGCGCCTTTCGTTTCTAGTGTGATTTTCGCATTCGTTGTTGTGTCTGAATGAATGTGCGTTTGAGTGAGTGTTTTGGGACCAATGATTCATTTTATATCATTAAAAGTCCCGCATTAATTTTGTTCAGTTAACTGATGTTTCTGCCACATTTCGAGACTGTGTGTGTGTGTGTGTGTGTGGGGGGGGTTATTCCTAACATTATTTTGTTTAGTTCCTTGTAAATAGTTTTGTTTTCATATTGTAAATACTGATTGGGGCTAGTTTTTAATTTTTTGTTTTATTCCCCACTCCCGACAATAAATTGTACATATGGGGTTTAGTTAGGACTTTCATAGAGACAATGAGGTATTATGGTGAATGTAGTACGAATGGTAAGTAAGAATATATTGTTTTGGTGTTAGGTATTTTGTAGTATGTTTGGGTCAGTGCTTGGGGCTAGCTAAGTTTAATGTTAAGACAGATAAATATTGTCCTTTTCCCTATTCCTCCTTTTGGCCTTGTGCCACATTTTCTGTACATAGCAGAATTAATATTGCTCTCTTTCTTGGTGTCTCGACCGCATGGATTTACGTGTAATGCTTGATTGGCAACTAGGTCTCATCAATTTAAAGTTGAAGTTTCTAGATGTAATCGTAAGTTCTATTCTAAGAGTCTCTTCTCTCGCATTTTCCCGCTTGTGGAACTCTCTTCCGGTTTTTTACTTTCCAGTCAAAATATATGTTCAACAATTTTAACGCAATGTCAATCATTATCTTTTGTTTTCTTAATTCCTGTTCTTTTATCATTCTCTTTCCTTTAATAATGTTTTATTTTCTCATACTTTGTCACGCTCTTTAACCCCCCCCACCGTGTCTTCGTGAATTTATTATCTTGCTTGGGGTGAAATGATTAAAAAAAAAACAAAACAAAACAAAAAAAAACGCAAGGTATCACTGGGAGTGGAAAAGAATGAAAAAAAACTTTAATAAGAAGAAAGGACAATAAAAGAATAGGTAGACAGGCATTGCATTTAAATTTTGAAAGATTCTAGTTGACAAGGAAGCAAGAAATCGGAAAGGAGTTTCACAGTTTATGAAGGCGAGAAAAGAAACTATTAGAATAGGATATACTAGCAGTAGAGCCTGACGTTGCCTGGGGATGTAACAGTAAGAGATAGATCAAGTATCGACCATCATAAAGACCGAAAAATAAAATTGACAAAGATTATTGTTTAAGGTTGACGGACACGCATATCTTAATTAGCTTTTTTTTTGTTTTTTTTTTAAACGAATTGGTCAAACCCAAACTCAAACAAAAACATTGTTTTCAATCGTTATGAGTCTACCGATTGAATAGAATTTTATTATAAACAATTGTCTTGTAAATGGAATTTTTAAAGCATTCTGAATGTAAAAATAAAGAAAAAGTGTGCAAGACAATAAGAAACACTACCTGCCAAAAAAGTGAAGTTTTGTTGAAATCGGTTCAAAAATGTAGGAAATCCGATCCCATATATAAACACACACACACACACACACACACACACACACACACACACACACACACACACACACACACACACACACAACCTGGGTTTTATAATAAGTATAACTCGATATGAGTTGTCCCCCTTTCATTCTGGCGACTTAATCGTGTTTTCAAATTGATTTCGTGCAAAAACAATTGTGTTTTTCCAATTTTTGGCGCTGTCAGAACCACCGCAAGGTAATTTTACGCACTCCTGTGAAGTTTTGTTGAAATCAGTTGAAAAATGTAGGAAATTCGACCCAATATATAAACGTACACACACACACACACACACACACACACACACACACACACACACACACACACACACACAACCTGGGTTTTACAATAAGTAAGATCTAGCTAATTTAACAGTAAAACAATGAGACCTAATTGCCAATCTAGTTGTACGTTTAATTTCATACTGTCGAGGAGAGCTCATTAGAACGATTGCTCTGAAAATGTTTATAGAAGCAAGTCCTGTCACATTAGTGAGAAAATGACTGAAGTCGAGAAGCCAGGTCAGGAAAGATAACGTAACAGACCTTTCTTTGGATTTTGCCTATAATCTCGAGATATATAACTGGAGCACCAGACCAGATATGGCAGCAATATTCAATGCACGGACGAATGCCTACTATGGACGTATGTGCAACTATTGAATAAAATTATAAACAAATACAACTTGCTTGTTATCTATTCTATGGCATTCATATATCTTGTCGTTTTCTTCTCAAAGACTACGCCAATCCAGTCGGGAAGGACGAGGGAGAAGATAGAGATACCAATTCTTGCCGCTTGTCTGAACAGAATAGTAGCTTAGTTTCAACTTGAAACCTTAAGGATAACGAGAGTAGTAGTAGCAGTAGAGGTCATCACCGCGTTGGTTAGATTCTGAAATGGGGACAGACCGGAGATATTATTGTGGGAGAATATGAGTGTCGTAATAAGGCAGTTGGAGGTGTTTGTTGTCGTTATCGGAGCAATGGGTTTGTGGTGATGAGTGTAGTTGTCATTATATTAGCGTTGGGTTGAGGGCTTAGGCACAGCGAGAAAAATCATCATGCACTTTCGTTGGCTCCCCGCCCTTACTTCTCCCAAAGCATTTGATGGCCCTTGGTCAGATTTCTTTCCCGTCCTCTTTCTCCCCGCTAGATGGCGTAACATGCGGCCTTATCGGCATTATAGGCATGTCAATAATTCATTCGGTAATGCTACCAATGATAGAAGCACACACACGCACATCGACAAGCTTGTATATTCACCGACGGGCATGCACGCGCATACACACATTATGAGAATGCAGGCAAGCAAGGAAGATTTGGCATAGGCCCAGCTGTGAAGAAAGGCATGCAAATGCATATCTCTACGCATATAGATGCAAATATTTGCCTTACTGGATTTTGCAAATCATATATGACGTTAGATCAATATGTTCGTAGTCTGACACATAGATGAAATTTGATCTTAAATGTTCACAGTATAATGCTCAATGTATATGATTAATATTAACCACTGAATTAAGAGCAATGACAAGGAAGGAGATTATGTTGAAAAATAAACATTTATCGTGTAATATTTGTAGTGCATTTTTATCATTAGTTTGCGGACTTATCACTTATATACATACGTCAGCGCATAAGATGTATGTATGACATTATATATATATATATATATATATATATATATATATATATATATATATATAACCGTATTCGAAAATTAAAATCATCCCTACCACACACTAATACATACATAGAACGCACACACACAATTAAGCTGAAAAATCGAATCATCCTTGATAATGGCTAAAGGTATAGCCGAAAGCGCTCGGAAATATAAAACATTTGAACAGTTCTTACACACCTTTTGTCCAGAAAAGAAAGCTCTTGTCAGAACACAAGAAAAATTAAATAAAAAGCTTAACCGAAGTACCTTGTCTGTCGTTTTTAATGAAACATATATATATATATATATATATATATATATATATATGATTAAAAGGATTAAACAGACATTTGGGTTGACTCAGAAAACCAACAACAACATTACGTGGAAGTGTAAGTCTCACTTTCTTGTTTATTCATCGTCTCATTGAAGAAAGTACACAGGTGGGAGATTTTGTGTTCGGGGTTACATTTATAAAAATAAACTGAATTACGCCCTTCTTTATTATTTTTGAACAAAAATTCATCGAATTCTGATATAGTAAATCAATTATTTTACAAAGGATAAAGCAGTCATAACTAACTCTCTCTCTCTCTCTCTCTCTCTATATATATATATATATATATATATATATATATAATTATTTATTCGAAAAATTTTAACATAAATATGTTTAAAGTCACTACAAAATAGCCATTTGTCTCAACACCTCTTGTCAAGTGTCTTGTGAATGTATATATGATGCTATATATATATATATATATATATATATATATATATATATATATATATATATATCTGATGAGTTATTATGATTACTTACATTATTTACATTATTCGGACTGCTATCCTCATCTTAATTGCGATATTCACAACCTTTCATGAGGATAACAGTCCGAATAATGTAAATAATGTAAGTCATCATAATAATTCATCTCATATATATATATATATATATATATATATATATATATATATATTGTGTATATTTAGGCATCATATCTTCATTTAAACAGGTTTGCTTAAATAATTTACACATATCATGTCGATTAGTTTTCGTTGTGATCCTTTCAAGTTCACGGCTTTTTGCTAACAAAAAGGCTTACATTTCATTTTGCTGAGCCTAGTTCAATAACTCAGCATTTAAAGGAACATTCATGTCCACACTCGCAGATTAGACCGATATTAGTTGAAAATACATCTATATTATATAAAAACAATAATAAGCAAAGACAAAAAATCTTTGATGCTCTTTATATAAGACAAAGTTCAAAATAATTAGAGTGGACTTTGAATCTTGAAATCTAGAACTCTGCATAAGTAATAAAAACGAACAGTTGAAATACTTTGAATTTACAAAAACACATATACATATCCACAGACAATCGCCTGAAGATCGTCTCAAACAAGATTGAAAGCACATGGGTAAATAAAAACTATTTGAAAGAAAACTTTGGTATTTTCCTTAATCAATTTTCTACGACCACCAAGAAATTAATTCGTGGACTTGAAAAGATTAAATCTAAAATAAATAGGCATAATACGTCTAAATTATTTAACCAGACCTGTTTGAACATTTAGACGGTCTCTGAAAATAACTTACACACACACACACGTATATATATATATATATATATATATATATATATATATATATATATATATATATATATATGTGTGTGTGTGTGTGTGTGTGTGTGTGTGCTCGCGTGTGCTGACCATGTTTGTAAAATAAAAATTCCTATAACTCTTGATGAATACATAAAACAACGCATATATTCAGTTAAAAGTAAAATAAAATTCATCCTTGATAATGGCTATAACTATAGCCGAAAGCGTTTGGTAAACATTCGGACAATTTCTATATAATTTATGCCGTGAAAAGAAAAAAAAAGTATACGAACATGTGAGAAATCATATAAAAAATTCAGCCACCACAAATTTTCAGTCCTTTTCAACGAAACTTGCATATATATATATATGTATGTGTGTGTCTTGCGATGGATAGACAGTCGTCTAAATTACGCAAAAATGAAAATAACACTGACATATCATTTTAACAGATATATTTACCAAAATTGCACAAAAAATATACTGAAATACAAAAGAGTAAATTTATTCAATGAAATCGCCATTGACTCCAATCATGGCCTCCAGGCGACTACGGAATCTCCTGCAACTCTCTGGACGCTCTCCTTGTTTAAGTTAATAAATGCTGCCACAATCCTTGTCTTCAGTTCATCTTTCGTGTTACAAGGACTTTTGCTGGTCTCTCATTCAACTGCACCCCACACATAATAATCACGAGGCTTGAGTCTGGGCAGTTAGGTGGACAGATGTAAAGGGTGATGTGATCGCAGAAATTGTCTGACAGCCGTGGATGTGTTCTCCTGCTTGCGTGACATGTTGCCAGACATAGGGTCTTTCAGCAGCCACTCTGTGGACCTAGGGCAGCACCACCTCCCTAAGGTACTTGATGTAGGCCTCCATGTTAAGTCTGAGGCCCTGTGGGAGATGAAGGGAGGCATAACATTGCTAGTAATCACCATCAGACTCACCCGACTCTTTCCAATTCCTCTGCACTGAACTTAGATTGACATATATATATATATATATATATATATATATATATATATATATATATATATATGTGTGTGTGTGTGTGTGTTAGGAAAATCTCAAATATTTAGGGCGGTAGATTGAAATAAATAAATATACTGTTTAATAAATAGATCAGAACAAAGCATCTAGCCAAATATTACTATCCATTATATATATATATATATATATTTTTTTTTTAAGCATTTCACCCCAAGCAAGGCGGGGAGCCACTAGGACGCAAGGGGTTACAGAAAATAGGAAGATCAGATAGGAGTGATAGAAGAAAGGATGAGGGTAGTAGATAGATTAAGGCAACTGGAGATGTCGATTGACATTACACTTGAATAGCTGGAGATTATAACTCTCAGGGGAACAGGAGAAGGGAAGAGAGTTCCACAGGCGAGAGGTGCGAGACATGAAGCTATTAGAGTAGAAGAGACGGCTACATTTTTGAGTTTCGACAGTGAAGGGGTGAGAGCGGGATGCCAGCCTCGTAGGGCGCTTGAACTCATGAAGTTTGGGAACCAGCGAATGCAGTTCCTCGGAGCAATTTCCATGAAAGTATTTGTAGAACAGACAGAGGGAGGCGACGATGCGTCTGTGAGAAAGTGACTGTGAACAGAGACGCCAGGGTAGGGCCAACCATATTACATATCCGCCTCTGGAGCCTATCAAGAACCCCGAGGCAAACAGAAGGGGCGCCAGACCATATATGGCAGCAATACTCCATGCAAGGGCGAATTGTGGATTTGTATATCTGGAGGATCGACTCAGGGGAGAAAAACTTCCTAGCACGGCTCAGGAGCCAACTTTCCTCGTAGTGGACGAGGCAATTGACTCGATGTATTTATTCCATCTCAGGTCAGCAGTCAACGTGAGACCGAGAAGCCGCAGAGAGTTGCTCTCAGGAAGTTGAGCGTCAGACATTCTAATGGAGGGAAGGAAGGCTCTGTGGTGATTAATAGAGAGCAGTTTTGTCTTCGAAGCGTTGAAGTTGACCAGCCAAATCATGCCCCAGTATATATATAATTATTTTTTATAAAAAAAATTATAACATAAGTATGTTATAAAATCACTACAAAAATAGCCATTTTGTTTCAACACAATCTGTGTCTTATCAAGTAATGATGTTGAAAAAAAAAATGTTGGTTATTGGAATTCATTCCGTATATACCAATTATATACTTGTATATATATATATATATATATATATATATATATATATATATATATAGGTAGATACATAGATAGATATAGATAGATACAAAGACAATGAAAGCAGGTTAGTGTTGAAGAGAATGAACTGCATGCATTGAAATAGAATATATTTTTTTAGAAAGTGAATCAATCGAAGGATACTTAAAGGTATAAAATGAAAAGACGGTGAAAGTGAGAGAGAAAGAAAGAGAGAGGATGAGAGAGGAAGAGTAAAAAGAGTGATGAAAAGAGAGAAGGGGAGAGGTAAGAAAGAGAGAGTGGGAGAAGAGAAGAAAGAGAGAGAAAGAAAAACGGGAAGAAAGACAGAAAGAGAGAGGACGAGAGAGGGCGAGAGAAGGCGAGAGAGAAAGAGAAAGAAAGCGAAAGATAGATAGCGAGAGAGGAGGAGGGTGTGAAGTAATTTTTGAAAGGCCAAACTGAAAAGATGACATTAAGAGTGGGCGGAGCATAAACTCCGGGTGCAGCTTAATAATGACACCGTTATGCCGGGTAATGGCGCCCTTTGGCGGTAAAAAGCAGACGATTCGAAGGTCACATTTAATCCCTTCATTTATTTTTTTCTCTCCCTTTTTTCCCCATAAACTATATTTTATATCGACCACTGCCTTAACATATCTAAAACGAGTAATGAATGTTTAATTATGAAACTGTGTGGATGAACATGTTTTATCGATCATTTTGTTTCTGGTTTTGATGCTTTCTTCGTCTGTTAACAAACATGGATGAAATAATCCCCAAATAAATTAAAATTGAAGAAAAACCGATTTAAAAAGGATCTGATATTTTTTCTTACGTGGCATCTGATGAAAGCGTATATATATATATATATATATATATATATATATATATATATACATGTTTCATTGAAAACGAAAGACAAGGTACTACGGTTAAGCTTTTTATTTAATTTTTACTGTGTTTGAACGAGCGCTTTCTTTTCTGGACAAAGGGTGTGTAAGAACTGTTCAAATGTTTTATATTTCCGAGCGCTTTCGGCTATACCTTTAGCCATTAGAAACGTACTAGTAGAAAACACAAATATATTAACTGCATCCACCTGCAAAAAAAGACTAAAAATAATGGAAGCTTTAATAATAAAAAAGAAAAAAACAACTCTTAACAAAATTAACTACGAACAAAGCCACAATGTGCTAACCGTATTCGGAAATTAAAAACATCCCTACCACACACTAAGATATACACATAACGCACACACTCAACTAAGCTGAAAAATCGAATCATCCTTGATATGGGCTAAAGGTATAGCCGAAAGCGCTCGGAAATATAAACATTTGGACCGTTCTTACACATCCTTTGTCCAGAAAAGAAAGCTCTTGTCAGAACACAAGAAATATTAAATAAAAAGCTTTACTATAGTACCTTGTCTGTCGTTTTCAATGAAACATGCATAAAGGAAGGATTGCTGCCTAAATATACAACTATATATATATATATATATATATATATATATATATATATGCTCCCTTTGTTTTTTTTACAAATACTTTCACGGTAACTGCTCCGATGAGCTGCTTTCCCTGGTTCCCAGACTTCATGAATTTAAGCGTTCTACTAGGCTGGCATCTCGCCCTCACCCTTTCACTGTCAAAACCGTTAAATGTAGCCGTCTCTTCTACTCCAATAGCTTCATGTCTCGCACTTCTCACCCGTGGAACTCCCCCTTTTTCCTGTTTCCCAGATAGCTATAGTCTCCAACTGTTCAAATGTAATGTCAATCGACGTCTCCAGATGCCTTGATCTATCCCCTATCCTTCCCTTCATCCTTTCTTCTATCAATCCTCTCTCGCTCCAACTCTCTGTAACCCCTTGCGTGCTAGTGGCTTCCCGCCTTGCTTGAGATGAAACGCTTAATATACACATATATATATATGCAAGCAAATATATGGATATAGATCCGACAGTATGAAGAAAAATATATACGGAAAAAACAAACAAAAATCCTTATATACAATTATGCTGTTTTAATGTTAATATGTCAACGTCGGACGTTTCGGTCTAATAAACCATCTTCAGGTCATATTCATAAATTATAACATTATCAATAAAACATGACAAAGACGATGTACATAAGAACAAGACTTATCCAAACAAATAACTGAAAGTTTTATAAGATCAGCGCTCCGTTTAAAACATGGTCATATGTCCTGAAGATGGTTTATTAGACCGAAACGTCCGACGTTGACATATTAATATTAAAACAGCATAATTTTATATAAGGATTTTTTTTTTTTTCCGTATATTTTTCTTCATATATATATATATATATATATATATATATATATATATATATATATATATATATATATATGAAATGAGAACGAACCCAATATAAATTCAAACGTTGATAGCATCAATTTAAAAGAGACCTCAATACAATTCCATTGTAGGGCAGCATACTTTATCATAGTATATTACATTCGAAGTAGAAACAACGCTACATTAATGCACATATGTTTCGATGTGTATCAACACATCTCATCAGACGTTAATAAATGACTGATTATAACAGGATTATTAGGATTTAATTACATGCAACCTCTTTTCCCGCAAAAAACAAAAAAAAAAAAAACAAAGAAAAGAAAAAGAGTAAGAAAGAAAGTCACAAGATATAACGTCATTTTCTAGAGAATAGGAAGAAGAGAAAAGGAAAATATAAGGAAACTAAAGAAATGTAAAGTAGCAAGACTTGCTATGTTTATAATCGTTTCGACCAATCAAAATCGCTTATGTTAAGCAAGATGTCATGAAAGACAGATTTAAAATTGCAACGAATACAGACGTTATACTTGAAACAAAGTCTTCGCTACATTGTTAATATCAAGCGGCTGACACTTCCTATGAGGAAGAAAACGTAATTTAACAATACTTTATATAAATAAAATTATAAATAAAATGTCTCTTCTATGCCTCTTATATGTATTAACAGTTACGAATAATTAAAATTATAGATAATATGTCTCTAATATGTATTAACAATACTCTATATAAATAAAATTATAGATAATATGTCTCTTATATGTCTCTTATATGTATTAACAGTTACGAATAATTAAAATTATTGATAATATGTCTCTTATATGTATTAACAATACTTTATATAAATAAAATTATAAATAATATCTCTTTAAGAAATAAATAAAAGAAAAGGAAAGAAAAATATTAAACAAAATAAGTATAAACTCTTTGCAAAATATTTAAATAAATCGATTAAACAAGACTTTTAGCATATTGATCATATAAAATAATAAAATAATACATTATAAATTATATAGGTCATACTCAATAGAATGGAGCTATTAACTAAAGGGGTTTTATATAGGGTATTAAAAACAAATCAGTAGAATATGTTAAAACGTACATAACGCGAGACTAAATATTATCAATAATGTTAGAACAACGTACAAACTGTACTGCATCGAAAAGACTAACTAAGGATAAGCTTTATAAGTTTACAACAAGGTTATTCAACATATAAGAAGAAGCAATTGTCAAATGAAAAAAATCTAGCAAGATTGCAGTGTCAAAGGTAAAATGTGTTTACAATTGACAGTTAATTCAAATCTTTGATTTAATAAATCCTTCCTATTTAAAAATTACATTATCTGCATTTTCTCCTGTAAACACAGAAAACAAGGTTCGTATAAGGATCTACATGTCCGTGCCAATTTTAACAATTTTCATTTATCTTTAGGGGTTTTATTTTCTTCTTTCAACTTTCAAAAACATTTTGAAAGTGAATTATTTGTATAAGTAACATTAGTAAAAGAGGAAAGGATATATACATAATAAATGGCCGACCGTTTGATCATTGCGTGAAAGTGTATGAAACTGGCAGTCGCGGTCGGTCACTACCCACTTTTGACATAATATATATATATATATATATATATATATATATATATATATATATGCGGGTATATGTATGTATATGACGTTTTGTATGGTACATTTGGGAAGCGTATATGTGCAAATATCCACACTATCTGCAACATGATATAATATAATATAAATGAACGTCTTCAATGCACACCTGACAATTGCGCGCATGAAACTCAGAGTTTTACTAAACGGTAAGGAACACATGTATATTTATTATTATTATTATTATTAGTAGTATATATATATATATATATATATATATATATATATATATATATATATATATATATGTGTGTGTGTGTGTAAAATGAGAACGAATAGAATACATTATTTCATTATTAGTATTATTCGTAGTCGTATATATATATATGTGTGTGCGTGTGTCTGGCTTGACGATTGCGTCTAGCATGAAACAGACTGTCGCCTCTAAGTGTCGACTTCAGTGTTCCCTTTTATATTTACACGCGCTCTATCTCTGATATTGAGAACTTTATCCCATAAATATAACACACCTTAAGACTATATTTATTCATATATATATATATATATATATATATATATATATATATATATATATATATATATATATATGAAGTATTAAATGGAGGTGTAGTTTTGGAAAACGTTACCCAAAATGTTCATATTTTTGTGGGTTTGAAGCCTACACCGCTTTTCCCATGGATTATGTATTCGACGAAAGCTGAACAATGACTCAACCTAAACATTGTGCTAACCACGCCAAAAACACAAATGGAAAGAGGGTGGGTATAACCTACTAGGGAAACAGTTTGGGTATAACCTACTAGGGAAACAGTTTCGCGGGTTAAA